>JAPYYS010000268.1:0-145895 GCA_030522525.1 Campopleginae sp. 14b
AAAAAAAAAAAAAGAAAAAAAAAAAAAAAAAAAAAAAAAAAAAAAAAAAAAAAAAAAAGAAAAAAAAAACTGAAATCAAAACCCCATTGATTTCCATAGGCATCCCATGTTTTTTTGAATTCTCGCGAGGTCAGTTCAACGAGTTCGATCTCAAGCACAAAAAAAATCGAAATTCTCATGCATGGTAGTGATCCAAATGATATTTTCCTTATACGGAAAGTACTGCAGAAAAATTACAAAAGAATTAGGACATTTTTCTTTTAAATCGTTGCTATAAAAAAAAAAAATAGAAAAAAACCGAATTTTTCTTTTTAGATTTTAACCAGACATGCCCTTTAATACATGGAAAGCAGTTTAATTTTTTATAAAACACGAGCCCCTTTTTCCAAGGGAAAACAAGATTGGTCGATGGTCAGCAGGGTAGACAACTTTTTTATATTGGTGAAAGGGGGAAAATATACTTTCGACGTTATCATGATAGGGTGTATCATAAAAGTTTTAGACGACGATAGAATCGCCCTGCCAATGGCACAATAACACGTATCCAAGGTTCAACGTCGCGAAAGAAAAAGTCGGCTCGTCCGGTCTAGCTGGCCTCTTTTTTTCTTCAGGCTATTTTATTCTTGTTTCGGGTGTACCACCTCACTATGCATCGTATACACAATGAGGTTCAGGGAGCTTCAACGCGCCCTCTCACAGACTCTGCTATACCCTCGTCGAGAATAGCTCGTCAGGGACACGCGGTACGTGCTCGAAATCCATAACTCCTGTATAAACATCGACGATGCCTGCTGCCCATGGTACAGCCTCGTGTCATCTCTGCGTTTGTTATCACGTACGTATATATCCATGTACGCGTGTCCATAGGCAATAGTATATATCATTGCGAAGACCGATCATGGCAGATGCAGCAACGACGCAAAATTATCGGATCCATTTCTTTCGATGACGTCAACCAGTTAGGAGAACGCTTAGTACCGACTCGCAAAATCTACTACCACCACCCGATCATCAATATCTAGATGGATTGGACCCTTGACTGCGTGTGCCAAGTTCCACAATAATTGGCGACTCAGTTATTTTGTTTTCAACCACTCGATAACTTCCGCGAAAATCAAATCCACGAAAAACGATCGATTCATTGGTACTTTTAAAAAAAATTATCCTAATAATTCAGCTAGGATCTAATTGAAGGACGAAAATGTTCCTTTTTTTACTCGTGCTCTTATATGAGCCACTTGTCGCGTAAAAAAAACCTGTGGTACTTACATCATTACCAAATATCAGTGAGAATACCTTGAACGTGATCGAACCCTTTAAAAATAATTTCGAAAACTCAAATACTATTCCACTTTTTTGCAAGAATATACGCTATTATAACAAAGTATACATTTTTTTGTTCATTTCATCTGAAGTATTCTTGTTATTCGGTTCTGGTTATTCGGTTCTGGATGCACGAGTTGGGAGAATTCTGGTTCTCCAGATGATATACTCGACGCACGTACCTTTCTTTTCGTTCCAGAGACTTCGTACACTCCAGCATTCCTTTTGTACGCTATCGATGCATACATTTGTATTGTGTGTGCCCATGGCTCTGATGTACATTCAATATTTTTGAAAGCTCGATAGTTCGAGACAGGCAATTAAATGTGAATGACAATGACTCACAGATACGTCGGGAAGTATTTTTCATATCTGAACAACTCGATGGTCCTTGCTGAGCTGATCGAACCGTATAGAATGTCTCACACTCACACATATGAAAATAGATATAAATGTTATATGTATAAGAATCGAAACGGATATGACGAAAAAAAATTTTAGGCCCGACGAAAAAAAAAAAAAAATTTTATAGCTTACCGCAGCTCTAGCAGTCTTTCGGTAATTTACAGATATCCAATTCGGAAATCTCTTCGCACCTGTAGAGATGTTTATGTCCTTTCAGCATTTTACCATCCGTAGTTTTCATTTTTCCATGCTGTGTATTTAACAAGAAATTCTTGTAGGAAAAAAAGCTAATAGAAACGTGTTTCCGTTTTTTATGATCTGCTCATATTAACAATTGGTTCCAGACGATTGCTTCCATAGGGTGAACCTTTATGTACCAGGATACCAAATCGAGAATAAACTTTGTGTTTCTATTTTCGGTTGTATTCGTAACCTCGAAATAAAATCGACTTTTTGTTAAAAATTCAATGGCATTTTTCGATTCTATTCCATAACACTGAATTCTCGGTATTAATTCCGTGAGTGTGTCGATTTTTTCGCACGAAAATCAGTCTCCGTGTACAACTCTTATCGTTTGCGAATTTTCCCTGGTACTCGAAAATGCAATTTAGTGTAAAATCAAATTTGGAATTCAGTCATAAAATTCAATTTGCCAGAACCCTGGAAATTTACATTTCATCGAATCCATGAGAATTACATAGGATTTATATTGCAACTCATCGTCCTTGTTCTTCATAATATGGGAGCTGGTGAATCGTTGTACACGTCATTTCTCGTATGTATAAATAAGAGAAGCTTCAATTACTGTACACCGGAATTCGCAGGATGCGAAAGAAGAGAGCATACACCCTTCTTTCTGTGTTCCTTCCCGAAGTTTAATTAAACGTTCGTAATTAAACTTCGGCAGAAATGAAAATGACTTGTTCACAGAATCTCGTAGAATTGGTCCACCGGAGCTTTCGCTTCGTTCTCTACGTACCAGTCTTCTCGAGGCTGGTTGTTACATTATCTGCGCGAGATACAATGATACACGTATAGGTTACAGTTCTGGTCTATTTTCTGCAAATTTTCTCATGGATGGGGACACGCAATTTTCTCCTCAACTGATACCCTTAACGAACGAAAAATTTGACGAGCTCTAACCAAATCAAAGCCAAAGCCAATCAAAGCTTCTTTCGCCCTAATCCATAGAATTCGAACTCTGATTGCAGCAGTTTGATAAAAAAGTGAACACTCGATTTTTCTGTTCGTTGCAAAGGAGATGAGATGGGAAACACGTTTTCCCAGGCGATTACGAATGTAGTACGGATTGAAAAATTCATAACTCGTAAAACTTTGAACGTAAAATCGATATAAACCTTGACCTTCGGTGTATTCTTGACATCCGATGACAAATGGATTCCGTACATATGGAAAATATTTCAACAAGTCGCTAGATGGTTGAATAAAATTGCAAAAATTGAGAACATTTTCTAATCAGCACGGAACAGTCTCGGCCACAACCTCTAAGTACGCAATAGAGTCTCCGCAGATTTGAGAACATTCGAAAAATTTCTATACTGCATGAACTTGAGTTTTGATTTTTTAGTATTTGATTTTTCAACCGATGGAATCCCGCCGCTGAGCTCCTGCTGTCACTGTTCGCACATTATCGACCATGCAGGATTGAATAGCAGCAAATGATGAGCGGATAAGCGTAAGAAAGATATCACAGGCGTTATCTCCTACGAGGGATGACAAAAGTGGCGCCCGTCTGTTTGTAAGAAATAGAGGTTGTATTTGTATATCGCATATACGTGGAGGTGATTTCGAAATTCATTGATTCGTAACTGACGTGGTACACGGAAATGGCATTTAAGAGATTAAAAGTGAGGAAGAGAGAATGCGCGAGGTGTGCTCGATATCGATATCGGAAATCGGAAAGAACTATCCAGCAGTCACTGATTTCTCATCCTGTCTGTCTATCCGAGCTATAGCGATTCGCATGGAGCTTCGTTTTTGTCAAATCTTTTTTTTCGTAAAGCCTATATATTTCCTACCTATACGCACACTTTCCACGTCTACTTTTTCGCGATAAACATTTCTAGTCGATTATTGAAATAGTCGACGTTGACGTAAAACGTTCTGAACCGTAATCCAAGTTGCCAGAAGAGTAAATCCCAGCTTAGCTGAAACTCCACTCGGTCAACTTCTGATCAGTGATCGTTTATCGGTAGGAACTTTCAGCATTCAGTCGATGAATCAAAGCCAGGAAATTCAATGAACGTTTCAAACTTTCTCACTGCAATATGAAAATAAATCGTTTTTGACTAAATATTTGAATTGTTGGACCTCAAAAAAGTAAAAAAAAAAAATTTCAATGGAATTTTCGATAAGAAAAAACCATGAAATCCACTGAAAATTTTAACCCTCCCCAATGTGTAATGTAAAAATTAATAATTCCCCCGGCTAAATAAAATGTCATTGCCGGAAATTTGAAATCCACAAACGACAATGAAAGTTGGACAAAAGAACAGTAGCAGAGTGCTGTTCGAATTTATGGATCTGAATTTGATCAATTTATACATTTTCATTGCCTCTGCACTCGCAACGAGCCTCGGCTTTTAGAGAATCATTTTATTACAATGTCCCTAGCAATATGGCGAGAGATTCAACGTGTTTCTGTTCTCATCGCATACACTCTCTATTATCTCCATTGTAAAACTGTATCAGCGCTTCATGAAATAATAATGAAGTTGTTGCACACGACATTGACTCAATTTGCCGTTCGTATTTTGTTGCATTCTCTCTGCTGCAGTTGAAGCTATCAACAGTACGCTTTCGATAAATTGCCAGGAAAAAAAAACGTGTAGAGCAAGGAAAGCTTGTGAATTAAAAAAAAAAAAAAATCGGTTTCGAATGGATCGACATTTTTGTAGGAATTTGCAGGCTGAGAGTTCCAACTCTCATTCTGCGTATTCACTCTGTAAAGTACTCCTCGTTATAATGAATGGTATATTGCGTGTACGTAATTTCTCGTTGCGAGGCTTCGCACCTGGACTATGGTTACAAAATTTCATAGCCTCAGGATTAAAAAAAAAGTAAAACTGACACGCCACTTGTCCCAGAGGCATGGCCAACACTTTCGTGTGACCGTATTCATTGATTGTTGCTGCGAGCATCAATTAGTTCTCTACACTTTTTCGTTCTTCGTTGGCATGGGATTTTTTTTCGCTTTGTTTAATCAAACGTTCGAATATGCTGAACGTTTCAGGGGTCCTTTATGCTTTGAATCGTTGCATTTTGCAGCAGATTCTACTGCAGGAGTTTGAATTTTCGAAAAAAACAATTTTGTTCCGAATAACAATCAAAATGCATTAACTCTGGAACCAACGAGACCACCATGGATTGAACATCGAGTTATATAACGGAAATATCAATTGCAAAATTCACTATTAGAAAAAAAGGATTTCAGATCGAATTCAATGAAACTCGTTGATTTCCTTAATTGTGGTGCACACTGTTGAAGAATTCTTTTTGCTAATGTATAAAAATAGAACAGCTACAAGCCTGGATCAAAGGAGCTGATGAGGCACAGTTTTTTTTTCGAAAAGCGCCAATGCTTCTGAAACGAACGTCACTGGTGGACCGATTTGAATAATTCATGGAGCGTTTCTCGAGGGGAAAAGTGTGCAGAAAGCTTTGAACCGATTCAACAGGTTCCGATCGTAAAAGCCGAAGTTTGTAATAACTATACGATCGAATTCGATAAAATGAAAGTTCCACTTGAGGAGTAGACATGGCTTGTGACAAAAATAACACGGAAGCGACGTGCGGAACTTTGAGAGCCTGGCAAGGATCTTACCCGATTGCTGTACAGTTATTTCTTCTGTGCAATCGATCGTTGTCATGATTCCAGAGAAAAATTCACCTTCTCCAACACGCGACGATTTCCTTCGAATACGATTGGCTAAATTCAAGAAATTCATCGTATGCACAATCTTTATGCCATTTTCGTCGTGATTCGGAAACTTGGCAACTTTTATTGCAATATGTCAGACGCCGAGCTCAAACCACTTTGGTAATAAACATTCGCGACTCATTTGTGTTCGCAGGTATAGATGATGATGCAGTCGCTGTGCATCGCAAGGAGACAAACACGTTGGGGTTCCGTGGCGCATATACATTGCACAGAGCTTAGAGCTGAATTCTCATTAACCCAGATATCTTGGCAAACAAAGCCCTGGGCTTTTGCTCTCGTACATTTAACGTGGCATGTGTTGGTACGTCCGAGCTTAACCAGCAAAATCCGAGGGGGGATACGAATTCATTCGCTCAAGCACCAATCCACGGGGCTGAGCGAGTGAAAATTTTGCCCATTTTGTACGCTCGGTAGGACCATGAAATCCGCAGTGAAAACACTTTCATTCATATTGTCGGCAAAGCAGCCGCGGAGCTACCTGCTAACTCGTTTTCATTGAATCAAAAAATCATTAATGTCCCGTGCTTTTCGCTGCCAGCTCAGTTTGGCATTATGCATTATTTTCAATGTAAGGAAACGCTCGAGGTTTTTCACTTTTTTGGCACTGGATCCCTTCGACTTAATAATTATTCATTCACAAAATTATTTTGCCAGAGAATCAGCACGACTCGTTAGAACTCTCCGCGTCACATCTTCACCGTTCGGCGTATAAATAAAAAACATCGTCGATGTACAATGCGAAAAAAGAAATTATTTCATAAATGAGTGTTGCCAAATCTGGCGTTGAGCAGGCACTCCCTTTTGCTTTTTCCATCATGAATGCGAGAGACGTCAAATGGATATAAATTTCCACTAGGAAGCAGCTATTTTTTAGGAAAGAAAAGAATATAGCTACATCATGGAAAGAGGTTCCACGAGCACATTGAAAGATTGTCAGACGAAGACCACGGACTCAGCAGTCCGACAATAATGGCTGGCGGATCGTTGAAGAGAAGAAGTGACGATAGCAGGGCGGGAAGATATTGAGAGAAAGAGGAAAAGAACCAGACGAAGAAGAAGTTAATTTGGTAAAGAGGATTCGTGGCGGACACAAAACGTTTGTAATCCTCGACAAAGGGAGTATAACTTCTTCGTTCCCACATATTCATATCTATACAGAGCTCCGCTCTTCTTTATATACATACATATCTTCATACGTATTAGACGGGTGTTGAAACGCGATGCGATAAAACGGTAATGAGAGGATGAAAGAAAAAAAAAAGCAGTAGTGCCGAACAGCGTTTTTTGCTTTAATCCGCTAGGTGGGCTCGCGATATCATGATTTTATATATAATAATCACCAACTTAAAGTGTCGTAAACTGAGACTTTCCAATAGATAATAATTCTCGCCCGGACAAAGATTATCCATTCTTTTTAAATGTAACGTTATGTTTTTTATCGGAATCAACAAATGGCCGTATTGGCTGAAGGATTGGCCGTCGCTGAAGGAGTCATTTTCTCTAGAGAAAAAAAAACTGTGATGTCTCTTCGACTTGTTCTCCACACTTGATTTTTGCCATTACGTTTCAAATGCTGTAGCCACTGGAAATCTGAGCTGCTTCCAAAAGCCACTGACGCTGATGATTACGAGCAATGCCCACTCGAAATAAGCAAAAATGATATCAGGACTGAAGTGCCAGTGAGATCCTGGCAACCGGCATGAATGCAAATAATTGGAGACCGAAGACGCAGCCGATGGTGCTGAAGTTTCCAATTTTACTTCACTGTCAGGATCGATGATTGATTTCGACTTTTTTTTCTCAAGGTCCTAGCTAATTCTTCAATGGCGAAAGGATTATTCCAACTATATGGAACTACTTCTTGCTGTAAAGAAAAAAAAACTATGACTTGGAAAATTTTTAAATAACTGGAATAAAAATTATGAGAATTGATCAAAAATTCTATAAAAGTAATGAAATTTCTGAAATTTTGAATTTATATTTAAATTCGTATGAAACCGTTGCTTAATCTGCAATCCATGAAATTAAATATGAAGAACGTATACGGCAGCGATACATTATTCAATTCAACAATCGCGTGACCAATTGATGAGATTGCGCTATGCTATTGTGTCCAAATTACGTTGAATAATGTAGCCATGCTGTTTACCTGGAACTTTGTATGCTATTTTAGTTCGGAGTAAGAATGCTCGGTACCGAACGAACGACATGCTTCGTTTGTTTGAGTTCGTTCAGAGTTACGTCATTTGAAGGTTTTTTCGCTAAACCAGAGAGCCTTCGACCCTCGATGAAATTAGACTATGGCCGCGCGAGAACTCGCTTTCTCCATTGTTGCTTGCCACGGGAAATCTACTTCAATACCCACAACGAAGCATAGGAAGGTCGAGCCTGTTTCGATTTATATCGTCTTTCCTGCTCAATTCTGTTCGCTTTACGATATATGAGCAAAAATGACCCGTACCACTGAATTCATCATAATTTTCAACAACAAACTTTGAAAATTTGTCGAAACTCTACGACTCCTCAAACAAGCTGCAATATGAAAGTTGGATGAAAAGTTGAAATAACATATGGTCCACTCGAATAACATCCCTCGCGAGGTATAGCTCAAAATAAAATCATGTGAGCGATAAACAAACATGTATAGTTGATTGAAATTCATGGAATGAACGGTCCATAGAAACGAAATAACACATCAAATTATGAGGATATGAAAATATTCCCATTAAAATATAATTTATTCCAAAACGTTCGTTTCACGAATGCTTTTTATGGATCCTCAATGGAGATCATAAATCGAGTGAGAGAGGTTTGATGGCGTAGAGCGGTTCAATCACGACGTTGGCTCATCTTGGCATTCAAACATCGAGCAGTCCCAAGCCGAAGCAATTCAATTCTGGGAGAGATGAAATCGGCGAAGGAACCAAACTGTATATTGTATACGGAGAAGGAGGAGGAAAGATGGGAAAAACAACGACCAGAGATAGACGGTATAATATTGTATATAATAAAAAGGAGTCTATGTTTATATACATCAGTAGGATCCTCGCGAAAAGAGCTTGTTTACAGCCCTTGGAATAAACATGAGAATTTTATAGACCATTCGAAGCGATAGTCTCTATACCAAAGTATGTACCAGTGTGTTTATAAACCTTCCTTTAGGATAGGGTATGACCCGCGTGTGCTTTCCCCTGATCCATATTTCGTGGATGAACCTTTCCCATAAACTGTTTACGATCATCATCAAGCAAGTTTTTAAGCGAGAAAAGTTAAAGACAACGAAAACCTAGCAAGAGAACGCGATCATCAGTTCACCCCTTTCTCTTCGAACCTCTTTCTTCCTTTCTTCTTTCTCGCCCGTCATAGCGCACGTAGAACTCCATGTACGTGTGTACATGGAACTCGCACATATTCATCATTTATCCTCATTCCGCACTATCTCTCTGAACTCGTGGCAAAAAAAAATGTTGTGTCATGTTTCTGCACCTGAAAATGGCAGTGTTCATGGCAGGGGCAATGCACTAGTAAATTATTTTTTGTGCGGAATTGGCTTATATATTTGTACGGGGGAATCGTTTCAACAGAATGAAAAGAGAACGAGACTGTGCAGTGAATAACGCAATAACACGAGCCTTTTCCAAAAGGGGAGCTTTTCCAGAGGGGTGGCTTATAATCAGCCGAAAACAGTTTCTCGCGGATGCTTCCCGCCAAGCGTGATCATTTCGCTTCCAACTGCTACTTACTCGGCAGCACCTGCTCGGCTCGTTCATGGAAAAAAATTAATACTCTTCCTGCCTGGAGTAGGAGGAGATCGAGGGAGCTAGACGGAAAGAGGGGAAGCAGTTGTACGTTTTCGAGGGTGAGAGAAGAAAATAATCGAGTTAGCCGAGTGATATTATCAAGAAAATAAGGTGTAATATATTCATCCGCTTCTGTCCTAGTACCTTAATCAAATAGCACCAATATTTTTTTATTGCAAGGCATCACCTTAACTTTTCTTTATTAATAATAATTCGCTGCGAAGAGTCCCAACTGGAACCTAAATAAAGTCAGTTGAAATTGTGGCTCTCAAAATAATTGAGTATCTCATTGAATCCTCAAGAATATCAATAGTGAAGAGTAAACTTCCAAATTTAATAAATCCGCACAATATTGTTTTTTTTTTTTAAGTTATTACAAAGTATTATAATATTAGCCGCTTCTGCACACTAAATCAAGGCAGACTTGCACAGAAAATTTGATGAAGCAGGGCTGATTCCGCACGGTTAAATATCCAAGCATCGTTTTAACGATAATATTTCGAAATAAGCGAGCGAAACAAAACCCCAGTATGAATGCCAGTGGTCGAAGCCAGTTTTACTCAGACAGTGCTTTGTAAAAGGAAAAATTCCCTTGTGTAAGGGTCAGGAAAAAAGCACTTGTAACACTGGACCAAATTTTCAGAGTTTTTTCTTGCCCATCGAAATTCCAAGTTCCCTTCCTTTCCATGTATATGATGACTCATTTGACGTGGTGAATTCAAGTGCTATTCTGCATATCTTGAGCCATTGCCTGAAATTAAGGAATTAATACGTTTCGGGTCTCAGATATCGACGAGTATCGAATTTCATACAGAGAGCAAACCAAAAGAGTTGGACGTCCTCCTCGGAACGATAAAATTTGAGTAGATAATAATTTTAAGTACAACCGAGTCTTCTCGATTTATTTGATCACTTATATTCGCAAGAAGACACCCTGTAGATGTCACATCCACATACAACTACATTCACTACGAAAAATCTTCATGGTTCTATCGTGTGCTCGTCGCTGTTTGCAGTCCTATAATAATTTTTTTATAGCTTTTCTGTATTTCCATTATTTTTGGTTTTTTTTTCTGACAAGTTCTTTGTTGAGCGCGAATAATCGCAAAGCTACGTGGGTGCAGCGGGTAGTTGCGCAGCAATCGTATACCGCTTTCCAACTCCGGTTGAAAATTCGGCCTGCCGGTGAATAAACTTTTTCTAATATATGTGTATGCCACTTTAGAGTTTGTACGTTTTATTTAACTCCTGAAATGCACCGTAATTAGGGAAAAATTAGTAAAAATTAGTTTGCAGTAGCACCCTCCTCAAAGGATAACAAGACTACGAATGTGGATATTGTGGATAAACGGATGCATATCAATAAATTCAATTTCATTCTATTCAAGGAAAAGTTTGTTCCGCTTTAACTCATTTCACTCCTATCTCGTTTATTTCGCTCAGCGAGCTTTTACGAACGCAACGAATGAGACACGTCGCGTATCAACAACAATTGTGACAATTATTTTTTATTTCAACGAATTTCCTATAGGGAATCTCCGAGGCTAGCTGTTTGAAAAGTTTATTGTGACATACGATCGATTGAAGAGCGAGTCCAAATGATTTTTGGCGATGTACAAAAGTAACTTTTAATATGGTCGTTACTGTCGGAACGAAAAATGCAAAAGTTTAAAATGCACGTTATAATAGTTTTCACTTTCACACAATCACATACGTACATTTTCGCCTTCTGCTCTGTCGGCTTTCTGCTTATTTCGTGTGAAGCTTTCTTGAGAACTTTGAACTAACCGGGTTCACATATCGCCTCGATAGTGATCCTTTCGTACATGCCGTTCGGACGAAAGTGCTTCACGAACTTCTCGATGGAATCGAAAGGGATTATCCCCCCCTGGGGTTCACACTCACGCTTCTATTCGATTTTTCGAACGGCAAATGCTGCGCTCTCGAAGCTCTCAAAGTGCGGTGTTTGAACCGTTCTACTGCAACGACACTCGATCAGACATATATAAATATATAACTCGATAGGTCTACGTATTTTTATTCACGATATTGCATTTATACATAGGGAGGCATTCCCGGGGCTCGCGCGTGTATGGTGCAGCAAAAAATTGCACTGGAACGTCGAAACTTGGAATTTCTTCCATCAGAACATTGACAATAAAAAAAACTTGCCTCATAATAAGTCAATTCTCAATTAGACGGAAGCCGATCTACGATTTCACGCGATTAATGCACGGCAGAAAAAAAACAAGTGAAGGCAAAATTATTGTTACGTGAAGTTCCAATGCTGGGGGATTATTTATTCGGGAGAGATCCTCGATAGTGTGGTATATTGGAAAGTCTATCAGTTCTACATACAGTTTTGATCTCTTCTCCGAATCTTCGGAATAATTGATCGCCCGGCGATTGAAATCCTGCGGCTTTAGTTGAAAAGTAATTAACTTTTAATCAGAAAAGTTGGATAGCTGCTTGCCGCTTTACTCCATATTCTCCACCACCTTGCCTTGTATCTTCCTTGCTCTCTCGCTTCCTCCCGCACCAAGTCCGAAGAGATATATATCTGCCTTCGCATCGCGCTTGTTATATATACATGTATCTTGTTGTTATATACACCATTCTCTTCTCCGCTCAGTTTTGTTCTGATGCGCGGCTCTGTGGAAGGCGCCTGCCACTCAACGTGTCTAAACTCTAAACGATCGGGCAAGGAGCTCATGAATTACGTCTGCAAGAGTGCTCACGTTCCTATATACAGTCCCATCATCAATCGAAATCAACAGCTAAAAGCTTCTCCTACTTCTGCGTCCAAGCCTGAACGTTCTTGATGTAGAAAATATCGTTCGAAAAAATCAAATTGGATCTCCTCGGGTTGGAAGGAGAGTTCGTCTCAGGAACATTATGCGGTACAATTTTCCCCTGGAGCCTGTTTCGCTCGACGTAATCGTGTTGATGACGAGAAATCTCAAAAATTTTTTCAAATATTTCCAAGCAAAGAATCACGGGCTCCGCTCTTACATGTTTCGATTTGAAAATCGTGCCGGATGAATTCAATATTTCGGCAGAAAGTAATTGCGTACCGTGACGTTGCTCGCTGCTCAGAGTCGATATTTTTCATGGCAAAAATGTAATAAACGCAAAATGAAAAATGAATTCATCCTGATCATGAAAAAAATTTTGGAGACCTACAATCACTCTGCTGTTCATCGATCATTCATTTTTCATCAAGTTTCATTGAATAAAGCAAGGTTTGTTGTGGACACATTGTAAGAAGAAAAAACAGAACCGAGCCACTTCTGGCCACGATGTACAAGATATACGACACGCTGCACACTGCGATTTATTCGCGAGATACCAAGACCACGTCGACGATAACTAGCTGTGTAAGTTAGTGTCCTCATGTACACATATAAACACAAACAGTTCTATTCCATCTGTTCGTCCTCCCTCGCTGCACACACACCCACACACGATCTCAGTTTCCATCGGCCTGTTACCTTACGTTCCATTTATTTCTTTATATATACCCTTTGTCGACGACACACGTAGTTCCCAGCCATGCCGCATCGTGCTTCGAGAAGTCTGATCACGGAATCCAAGATAATTGCAGTGTACGAGTAGAGATAGTACGAACGATATATAGAAAAGTGTATATAGATATACCGCAATGTATATACAGTACAACACCCGTTGCCACGGTAAAACCAAGTGATTTCTATCCTAGCACAAAGAGTTTGGGAGGACGGGACATGCGGAGATATATGTTGGAGCACATACATCCGGTGCGGTCGATCCACTTCAATTTTTCCGCATTTTGTTGTAACATCTTTGATTCCATATTCCATAGATATATGCTGCTTAGCGTGCTCGAGAAAGACATCGTGATCTAGAACGAAATAAAAATGGAATATTATATTTTTCAGGATATAACCTACTATGGTTATTTTTTCGAGTTTCTTCATTGGGCAAATCCTGTTTTCGGGAAAAATTCTTTTCCCCAGGCTGCCCACACAGTCAGGAGAGCGAACAGGTCGGCCAGGAACAGGTTACATCGGAAAAATATTTATTCGCCTCGACTAAACGATCATCCGAGATGATTCCTTTTCCGAAGATCATTTATACGTTTTTCCGCCTTAGGTCATTGCATCGGTGTGTTTTCAGATGCTAACGAAAAAAACTTGGAACGTTGTTCAAAGCACTTTTTACATTGGATTTTGTTTGTTTGCTCGCTGTTTGGGGTTTTCAGTGAATTAAACTTTGAGTTCTCCTCCGCCATTAGCAACCAACTTTCCAATTCAATTTCCGCGCCTCAACCTTTCTCACGAAGGCTTATTTACGGAACGTTTACCGACTGCAGAGGACGATGGGGATTCCGCGCCCCCAGCTGCACACATCCTTCCTGACCCGTCCTCCCTCCTCTGCTCCCTCACTTTCTCCCGATCTCTGTATTTTTCCTTCTGAACCTTATGGTTCACGTACACACAAACGCTCGCATATTTTTATATAAATATAAGCATAATACGACAAAGCGATAATTGAAAAAGTTTGAATAGACTTGAGCCTTATTTAAATTGCTTTCTTATATACATCCTCGGCGTCTGAGTCTGACCTATCATCGAGCCTTACTACTTAAACTAAGTTTAATATCTCATTCTTGGTCAAAAGATACTCGATCGAATGAAAAGCTTTATCGAATTTTGTTGATCCTGCTAACCGGCGAATATATTTTCGACAAGAAAATCCATTCACATGGTCGAACAATGCAATTAAAAATTCATTATCGCGTTATTAATCGACAAATATACGAAAATTTCGAAACTGCAATCGAAACTTTAGCTCGCGGCTATATCTACAAACGTACGAACGAATTATCGAACTGCATCATCGTGTTCAATCGTTCCAATGATTTTAATTCAGTCCACAATATCAACCTGGATTCAGGACCAATTGCCGATGAGTCATCTTGATGGCCGCACAACCAAACGGTGCTATAATTTGATGAGCGAATTTCGATTGTCATGCCTTCAACGACATTAGGACTCTCTCTCTCCCTCTCTCTCTCTAATGGTACGAATGTAGGATCCTTTGACAAGTTTGCTTACAGGACAATATCGCGTAGAATTTCATACACCTGCCTAATAGACTTGTACAAAATGAAGTCTATGACCAAGAGCCAAAGCGAGACTGCAATGAGATATCAATTAAGTCAGTGAGCACGATCTATGAGCACACGTAGCACAATCATAAAAGCATACGATAGATATATCGGGCTAGCTATGCAACAACGCTTGACTATAACGCGAAATACACCTTCGGCCATATTGTGCTTTTCAATGTTATATATAAGCTCTATGTCGACACCATAGAGTCTACTTAATTGTTGCAACAGCTGGGAGCCGCAAATAGAAACGCGTACAGAAGAGCTTCTGTACAGGATCACAGACTACGTATTTGATGTGGTCTCCTGGCGCAAATGGCATATCGTCGCGGAGTACGCCAAAATCCTTTGCCGACGTCAACGACGACGACGACGACGACGACGACAACGACGCCGACGACACTGGCAGCAGCTGCGCTTCCACAGAGAAGATAGTGGAACAGATGGCGCGTGTTTGGTCGAATGAATTTCTCGAGAAAGAGAAATAACACGAGGGAGAGACAAAAGAAAAAACTAATACGATATTAGGTACGAGTTGAACAGATGCGTGAAATTTTCTTTGGAATATGAATGAGCTTCGCAGTCACGGTGAAATATACTCGAAATATTTAATCAATCGAACGGAATCACTGAGGAAATTTTCACCTGCTTAACAATCCACTCAACGAGAAATACAAACGACGCAAGTGGCAAATGCCAAGAGATATCAATCGTGAGAACAATCTTCTCAACTCCATTTCCACGTGCCAGGATGCACAACAGGATGAAAGTGTAGTGTCTGTACAGCCAACAATCGTATGTACACACTTGACGATGTAACGAGTGGCCAGTAGATAGAAATACAACCGAACGTATCGTACCCTCCAACAGACGTGTAAGAGCAGCCAGAGAATGCTGAATGGCTCGACCACAAGAGGGAGGAAAACGAAAACCGTATTTAATATATATGTGTAGGTGATACTTGCGCCCTCCGCTGCCCGTAAAACGAAAGAATCGTCGTGTTGGACAAACCGAGTGTAGCACCAGAGAAATCCAATTCTTTCGCTGCTTACCTGGCGCCCTCGGCTCTCGCCTGGAGACAGTGGATGAAATTGGATGAGCTTGAAATTACAAACGCTAGAAAACCGTGCATGTAATAATCCGGAGTATGTATCAAGCCACCAGATACTAAAAAACCAAAATATATAAATACACAAAGCGGAAAAAAAACCGAACGGAATTAGCAATAAAATTGATCAAATATTCAATTCATATTATTCCAGAGCATCTCGCACGGAATAAAACTCTCGATTCAGCGATACTTTGTAAAATCAATCAGCCGAGAATGCCCAAAAAACAGGAGCTTGCTCACGGTCACTTTGTGCTCGTTTACTCCGCTCCCACTTTACAACAATTGCCCAATGGTTTGATAACCATAACTCATACGAGCTGTTCATATACGAAGGACTAATTTTCATGTGGTCAACGACAAACTATTACCAACTTGTCGACTAACATGTGAATACACTCGAAACGTAAACCCTCGCCTCTGGACCTCTGTTTTCGTAACAGTTGCTACACCAGCAGCGCCTCGCTCTCGTAGATACAGAACGTCGTGCACGTTATATGTTTTTAAGAACCGGAAGTAGACCCAGAGTCTCTCCCTAACACAGATCGATCGATGTTGCGGAAAAAGTGGTTACAAAAACAGAGATTTTAGCGTTGACGAACTGAATCGGGCCAGAAACTTGTTGAAAGTTTGCGAAAATAGAGGCCTTCGGGCATATCCCACAAACACCTTCGACGGAGGGAACGACTGACTTCCACCCTGCTATATATCGATATCGAGTACAGGAGTATTTAGTAGGATTTATACGCTGCCACTTTCTCGCACGAGGTTACGAATAGATAGACACGTATGCCTTTCTATAATGTTCGACAATGGGTGCACCACCAGTTCAACCCTTATAGCGTTCACGCAAAGCTCTCTCCGGCCACGGAATAGCAGAGACAACGATAATATCTACAGATATATCTGCGTGAAGAGAAAGTAGTGTCGAGCATGACAAACTATTTCAATTCTGCAAACAATTCCCGATATTAGTGGAACACCAGCGTGAGCTCGCACATGTCCCGTTTTCCTAACCCTCCTGTGGTCCTTTTCTCTCCCGCACGTATACGTACGGCGCACCATTACCGCCTGGTTCTCCTTGGTGTCCGGTCGGTCGATCACTTTCCCTCTCTCTCTCTCTCTCTCTCGCTCTCTTTGCTGCGAGCAAACCGCGCCAACCACCGACCTGTGTATATACCGGAAATACCCGCAGACATAGGGTAGAGGCGCCGCACTGGGACCGGCATTATGGAAATTAAGCTCGGTCCTCTAGCGCTTCTCTCCAACCTCACTCTCTACATATGACGATACGAAAAGGCCTTCTGACTTCAACCTCTGCATGCGCTCACACGTGTATAAGTCTGCTTTCCACTTGGATATATACAATTCTTGGATATGTACAAGTGTGCTCACTTTTTTTTTAATATTCAAGGCTGGCGTAACGTCACCTCGGAAAAACAAAAAAGCATATGAAGAGCCAACGTGATAACTATATGCTATCGCATAATATATGCACATCTAGATGCAGTAAAAAGAGCTGGAGGACCTGCGAAGTCCACAGTTTTATGCACACCATGCGTCGCAGATACACATAATTGACGATTTCATAAGAATTATGTAATTACGACACTCCGTGCATCACGCCGAGTTACATTCATATTTTTACCGTAAGTTCTATGTTCTTGTAATGTTCCACTTCGAAAAGTTTTCCGTTGACAATATGTCAAAGGAGCATTAAGCAGACCATGCAACCCTATGAAGTTCAATGGAAGAAAGGAAGTTCAGGGGAGGGAACAGTCGATGTTGAACCTCTTGCTTTATAATAGTTTACCGACTATACCTCGGCAGAGTATCATCCGCTGTGTCGTTTATCCTGCCAAGTTTCTCAAGTGTAATTCCTAAGCGATAGTCGCCGTAGTACTACGGCGAAAATGGAGTAACACTCTGCCCAACTCCATTAATAATACGGAGCCCGTCTTCGAACCGACTGTGAATTTTGCACGCTTGTTTTTCACTAACAAACGCAGTTCGGAGCTCCAACTGGAAACGATAGTAAGCTGGAAGGTTATTGATTTAAAAGGAGTATGTGCGCTTCGATTCAACAACTATTACACCACTGAATTTGTTTATTTATTGAATCACCGTCGTACGGCTAATCTTTGTCATCTCCGAGAGTCCGCAGCGAGAAAAGAGAAAACTTGAGGAAATTTCGTACTTTTCTTGACGTTTACAAACTTTGGTATTTTTCGCGCAATATCGTGATCGAATCCGTAGCTACATTTTTTTCTTATTCATCCGTCGAAGCGTAAACGACTTTCACAAGTTGACTATATTGCAATGAGCCAATTAAAAAGGCGAGCGAAACGAAAGGACGGAAAGGGATATGGATTTTTTAATGAAATATTGTAGATGATGCTCTGCTCTCCTTTGGTTCCCGCTGTAAATAACACATTTCTCGATTCTTCCGGAGGTGGAAGACTTACAGCTTTTGAGCTATAATTCAAATTTACGAAATCACGTGTATTTCGCCATCGCGGAGAACCGCGCAAATTTCACACTTGTAATAAGTTGGCAACAACGCGGTTACGAAATGGAACGTCATGAAATTTTGTATTTTTATTTTTTCATTCCACAAGAAAATCTTGCAACTTTTTGCGTGGTTTGCGGCGACGTATTTTGCTACTGAGAGATCCGCGCACACTTTTCCACCGAGGAAGTGCAATTCTATCGGGAGACAGCACAAATGTACCTGCAAGGATAACAGGGTAAGGGGCTGCGGCGAAGGTGGGACAAAGTTTCCAACCGTAACGTCCACGAACAACCCAACTTTCCTTCTGCATTTTGCAATCCCATTTATTTGCCAGCCACGTTCTGGTACACCATCAAGTTGTCGCTTTTATATCGTCGCCCTTTACTTGAGGTATATATGAGCATCAAGAGACGTGGGAGCGTCCGGAGACAAGTCCATTTACCTGGCTAACCGTTATGTATATATTAGGAGATTCGTATTCGCTAGTACGAGGTAAAAGTCCAGACGTTCGGGCTTATCGACCTACTGCATTCTCCAATTCCCCATATATTTGTGCCAGAATTTTCAATGCAATAAGAGCTGACAAGTTTCATCTTACAGCCAAGTCCCTGTTACTCCACTTTTTCTATATATTTAATGCAATGAATATGTATAAATATATATGAATAAATGTATGCAACTCGAAATTTTATCCAGGAGTTGATGTCACCACGATAATTCAATATTATTCACGTCTTTGTGGAGGGGATATATTATTTTATGTAGAAACTCTCAAAAAGTCTGCACTTTCTGCAGCCAAGACATTTCTCCATGCATTTTCCGAGCAGTGTCTATTATGCAGCGAGTTTGGATGGAAAAGTTTTTGCAGAATTGTTGCGAGTCGCTGAGATTCAAAGCATAAATGAAATTTTGGACGTTAACAAATTTCATTGTTTCGTACAGATTCGTAAGTTAAATAAAATCGATGCATGACGAGAAATGGTATCGCATTGCACTTAAAGCTACTGGAAAACGTGAGTGCACCCGTGGCAGTAAGTAATGTTCTAAATGGGACAGACGAAAGCGTAGAGCTGACCCCAAAGCTTCATTTCTACCCTTAAATATAGACTACACGCACACACACATATAAAGTGTCAAGGCAAGCTGAAAAGCCGAGAAATGTAAGTTGCCACTAACAAGGGAAAAGGCCAGTAGACCATAACCACTTTGGCTTTCTGGTCACGTCATACTTTATAGAAGGGATATTCCCCAGGAAATAAAACCTTCCGAAGCGCTGGGAACATTTTTGGATATTACCGAACTTGCGGGATCGTCTCATAAAATCTAAATTGAAAATATGATCCAACGGCAAAAAGAGAAAAAGATTTAAGTAGGTACTTTATCGCAATTCTTCCTCCTACCGAGCAAATTTTTGTTTTCTCGACTTCTTGTAAACCCCAAAAATGCATGGTCTTGATTTCAATTTATAACGTTTTGTATTTTTTTCTTTATATAAACACGACAATCGTGTGGGGAGACACGAACATGTGTCTTTTCTTGAGTATTTGACGCGAACCTCGTACAACCGCCGTGGGATGATGCTCATGATAATTCCTCAGACACATTTGACGTGTCTGACGATATTAACGAAATTACGATGGAGATTACGTACCACTCGATGTTTCGATATTTATAGACGCCGCTGTAGAATTTAGCTATGTCCTAAAGTAGCTCACCCATTCGCATCGAACTTATTTTCCACCTGGCACTGTGCCAATTTTACAATTGTCCGGATTCGAGATGCAGTAATCTTTGCAGATGAGTGGCCTGTCCGTGTATACCCGAACTTCTGTATGTGGCTCTTGAATACACTTGAATATGAGACCCTCACCATCGATATATCTTCTGTAGGGCATTGAGAAAACGCACTCCCAGCCGAATGCTTCGGCTATTTTCGCCGTATATCTTTTGGACAGTATGAAATTTAAAAAAAATAGGAAATTGCAATAAAAAATAAAACAAAAAATTGTCTGGTTGGGGAGTCTGGTTGATCTTCATGGGTGAAACCCAGAGAACGGTGACACAAAAAATATTATATCGCTTGTGAAGACTCGTAACGTGTTGCTCGTTATCGATGACATATGGATTTTCGCAGAATCAACAAAATATATTGACGATACTCACAAGCTTGTACAGTCTATGCGAAAAGCCTGGAAACCGCAGTCTCTCGCGAGGTGCCAACTTTCTTTAACGAGACGTTTTCCGATCCCCATTCCAAGATGTTCCGAATCTACGGCGACGGCGGCACAGTCGAAAACTTTGAGAACAGAATATTTGTTCCAGAGCTCAGGAGCTTTGGTGACGTATGCATTAAATCGCATAATATCTCGAACAGCTCCTCGTTCGCAACGATCAGCGTAGTCTACTATGTTTTCAGGGTCCCAGGGACAAGAGCCAGCGTTGATAGCCGCACCGACGATACAATTCGATTTATCTTCCGCTATGATAGTCAGCCCTTCCTTGATTTGTCGATGCATGTGATGAGCCAGAGCTGCAGGTGGTTCGTCCTCATTGGCTAGGCCGATATTAACGAGACTGGGTTCTGTTTTAAAG
The DNA here is from genome assembly GCA_030522525.1 of Campopleginae sp. 14b. Taxonomy (NCBI): domain Eukaryota; kingdom Metazoa; phylum Arthropoda; class Insecta; order Hymenoptera; family Ichneumonidae; species Campopleginae sp. 14b. Next base: position 20,854 of record JAPYYS010000268.1, read on the forward strand.
TACGCGTGGCACATGAGCCCCATAACGCGATTATAATCATCAGGAATTGCTATTCTTGTTCTTATTTCTCCGTCCCCCTGAATAAGAAACGCAATACGTAACGTTTCAACTGGCAGTCATACGTGATAACTCATGAGACCTCCTTGAGATCGTAAACAGTAAATAGCAGATATTCCTTCATGAGATAGTGAATTATACTCACGGGACATTGCGAGCTGGACGACCTCACGGGCGCGAAAAGTCTTTGAAATTTTTTTAGGGAGACGGAAATGTTCGCTGCTTTGGAAAACGGTCGTAGGACTGCGCTTAATAGATATCGGGACATGGTAACGTGTTTGACATAACCGTAAAAGCGAAAAGAAGCTTAAATAATGACAGTTCGATGGATAGTCCGATCTTTGTGGATGAAGGCATAAAAAACAAACAAATGATGGCCGTTTTGCTTGGAAGCTACATGGCGATCTTCTACCAAACAGACAATACAGGACGATGTAGTGCGTTGAATGTTTGCAGTAAATAATCGTCGAAAGAAGCGGTAAAGGATTAAGGAGAATAGGTATCCGGCGACAGATTCGAAGAAAGGAAAATCCCGCGGGCTTACCACATCCGGTGTATATATAGTTGGTTGGACGCGTTTGGCTTTCGCCTAGGAGTCTCGCGACAAAGACGTTCGAGGATTTACGACTTGGCCCGAAGCGCTGATTTCGCCCGCTGGTGGTCTCGTCGTTTATGTTCTAGTCTCGTGGTACCTTCGTCTCTTCCTGCGCGACTCCATCATTGCTACAAGGCAAAGTGAACGAAAAAGAGAGAGAGAGAGAGAGAGGGAGAGAGAGAGAGAGTGAGAAAGATTGGTGAGCAAGGTCGGTGCTGGGAAGCATGTCCCTATCCTGCTCGTGGTAACGTCGACTAGTTCGGAGCCGACCAGACAATAATTCAGCACCTCCATTCATTCATAGCCGTTGCGCCAAGTGATATGGGAGGCAGAATGCAGACTGACTGATTTATGTATTCACGCCGTTGGATATGCGCACGCACTCATCGTGCAAACAGCCTCTCTCTCTCTGCGACAGGATCACTTTCTCTCACTCTCTTAGATACAACGCTACCGCATCCTCCGCGATTCCTCAGTTCACTGCTTCCCTCTGGTCCGCATGGTTAGCTGCTGCTGCTGCTGCTGCGGCTTATTGATGATGAATGCACAGAGCCCTTAGGGCTTAACCGGAACATCCAAAGAACGGGGGTAGGTGCCGGAAAATGAGAGGATGAGTAGAAGAAAAAGCCAAGGATGTTCCTGTTGGCAGATGTGAAGGAGTACACGAGTATATAAACGAAAAGCTACGAGCAGCATACACTTTTTCTCGAGATAGCCAGAGGCTCGCGCTATTCTCGCTATCCACATTGTTCCTACTCATACGCGTAGTATTTAGTCTGCATTCATGATTTTTCGGAAATTATCCCGTACCCTTTCCCCGATATTCGCATTGACTGCTCGAACAATAGACAACGAAAAAAGCACCTCGATTTTTCACATACAAATAGCGCTTTAGGGTATGCCTTTTTATCGCGCTCGATTTATGGCCTACCCCCGTTCGCCTTCGTAGATTATATCGAATTTTTATTCTCCTGTACTCGGTGCTTACGAAAATGATTATTTATCGTTATAAAATTATACTGTGCATTACACGTACGAGCATTATTAATATCCATTAATCAAAGAAAACTACCTTTCCGGATGTTCGGGCTCACACGGTCCCAACTCCGAAACCAACTGGATAGACGCGCTCTTCCTACTTTCATCTTCTTAAGTACAATCTCGTCACTTTTACTATCTCGCTCCCGCGTCTCATCCCTCGCTTCTCCTATATATCCTCCAATCTACCCTTGGTCCACTATCATACGTTGTTGTTCATGAAAAACCGTGATAAATTGCACAAAAGAGAATATATATAATTTTCCTTTTTATCTCCAAGGCATATACAGCGTTATACACCAAAGCAAAAATTCCTGTCCGAACCAGAAGGGAGAGCTCTGGATGTTGGCAAGCCCTTTATTATTAGCAACACATACAACCTCTTTTGTCTCTAACAGAAATGTGTATCCATTACGATGCTATACACGTATTCACCGGAATATCCAATAATTGGTCACATCGTTACGTGATTTTCGTATTCGCTTGTTTGATTGATTAACGATGGTTTTATACTCTACTGTTTCTTTATATTTCAATGTGGTGGAATTTATTTGGGTTTTTTTTTTGTTTTACATAAAAATATTTAAAAAATAAATAAATAAATACTTATGGCCAATTATTTATTGAAAAAGAGGCGAGATTATCGTCATACTTCGGCAGCAGCCTTGCCATTGTGCCCGTACCATTGACCATTCCTAGTTTGCTTGGCAAACTCATCGAACTTATCGAAGAAAACGTCGTAAGCAGAATTGGCCTTGCGTCCTTTGGACTCTTCGCCAACACGTTTCACCTCAAAGTTGCCTTTCTTCTCAGCTCCGGCGATCGAGGATTTCGAGGCACGATTACCATCATTGCGGAAATCACTCTCCGTGGCAACGTGCTTCTCTTCGTAATGGCCGTGCTCACGAAAACGTCCCCCCTCATGATCATTGTCGTAAAAATCCGCGTCTTTCTTGTGTTCGTCTTTGTGATAGACATTCCGATAGCCAGCTGCATTGTGACCCTTATGGCGTTGAGCCTCGAGCTTTCTTTTTATGCCCTTACCATCGGAAGATTCCAATTCGAGCCCATTTAACTTTTCACCCGTTTTTTCGTCAGTTTTCTTTTCACCAGCTGCTTCCTCGTATTCGCCTCTACTATTTTCCTTGCCACTCTCCACCCTCATCCTTTTCTCAAATTCCTTTCCAGTTCGCAGCCCCGTTTCTCCTTCTAAAGTTTCTCTCCCGGAAACGCCGTCAGATCTGGTCTCAACTTTCGTCCCGCCGACTACAGCATTTTCCGAATTTGAACTCATGCCCGCAGAGTCGAAAGACACGATTTCCATATGATCGACGCCTGGTGGCTCGACACTCGTGTAATGAGCAGGTAACATTTCAGCATCGGGTTCGAGCTTAAATGGCAACCGGACTTGAGCTCTTTCATCGCTCGTTCCAGATCCTTCATCCTCTCTCAGGCTATCAACGCTGCTCGTCTCCCTGCCATCCACATATTTTTCCCCTGAGAAATCTTCAAAATCATAGTCGTTTCGAGATAACTCACCGAGGTTAGAATTTAGATCGAAAGTGGAGACTCGTTTGTCATGCCTCGCGGGATATGCGTTTATAGAGGCGACCAGACAAGCGAGAAGCCATCCACACGCAAATCTTTTTTCCATTATTACAGATTCTATGAAGAATTTTGAATAATCACTCGAGTTGCAAGAATTTTCATGCACGATGTTTGATGTGTGTTTTCTTTCTCTTTTCTTATTTTATTTTTCAACAAAAGCTGGGAACAATGCGTACGAAACGTCGTTGATGTCGTCTCCCTAACGTATTATGTGACACTACAATCGAATTGCATGAAATGCTTGTCTTTTATATGTCACTCGCGGCAGAGTTCCCAAACGATCGCAGCGCTCGAATCGTTCTCTACCTCCTCGCAAGCAATTCATAGCGATATTACTCTGAAATGCAGCTACTGGAGTGACTTCGTTATCCTCGATATAATAGCGTCGTCGTTTCTGTTTGCTCGCGGTTTCGACAATCCTACGGATTTCACGAGTTTCGAATAAACTCCATAGACTCGCCCCATTGAGCACTCAGGGCCGAATGTCCCGTCAACCGAAGGCACGTGTGCTCACGCATGCTTGACCATTTGTCTACAATAACCTTTTTTTTATTATTCACATTTTCTCAATCGTCCAATAATCGGAGAAAAATACTGCATTAAGAAATTTTATTCGTCAATGCGAACCTTTCATACGATGACAGCCACCAAAATCTTTTTCTTTTTCTACAAATTCGGTGCATCAAATTTTTCTTCAATAACTATTTCGCGCGCTCACTCCAACATTATCGCATAAGTTGAAAAATTCCCAAAGGATCGTGACACTCCATAGACTCTTGAAATTTGGTTTTTCCTCAATGTGGATAACGTGGATGTGACGTCCATCATGGATGAATGAAAATTATTATGTTAATCCTCGGGAAAAGAGGCCATGACGCGTGTGGCCGTCATCTAAGGTCCGAGAAACTGTAGCGGTAATTGCAAATGGATACTCACGGTCGTTCGGTCTTCCATGGACACCTAAAAATACCCGATTGACAGCTTTGAGAAATTTCGCAATATTTGAACGGGATACAATGAGATATCCATGAAAGAGAGTGAAAAAGATCATACGTACTTGAATTATAGCCCCTTAATGACCCTGGCCGTTATAATTGTCTGAATATCTCACGTCCACACATTTCTGGTGTGGATATAAAAGATCTTACGAATTCAAGAGTCATGCACACAGTTCCCCGATCCAGCAAAAGATCGAGACATCAGTGTCTTGTTATATTCTCGTTGACGTTTTAACAATGTGTTCACGAATAATAAACCATTTGGTGTGGAGTGGGCTGGCGTTAATTTGTTCGGTAAACTCTCTTCCAACTACGATGGAGAAAATGACAATGTCTCGGATGCGAATGGCTGATCTGGAAACATCGGCCACTGGGTATTCTTACGACCAACAACCCGGAAAACAAGCGTCGTATATTCAATATACGAACCATGGCACAGGAGGCTACTACGAAGCGCCGAAGCCAATTCAATACATCAATTACGGGCATCCTCAAAGAATATTGCATTCAACTCCGGCCATCGTTCCGAGCTCGTTAGCAACGTACAAAACTGGCATCCCATCGATTCCTCCGGGATATATTGTACCATTGGTACCGGCATCCCACAACCCACCTCTCGCACCGTACTACGTAGCAGCAAAAGCACACGGAACCTCGGAACATTTCGACGAAAACAGCGACCATAGCGAGGAAGATGGAAGTTCCGAAGAACACGATGTCGATGAAGAGCACGGAGAAGGTGATGATTTCAGTGCGGAAAACCACTCGTCTCATGGTGAGCATGGCGATGAGGGCTACAGCACTCATCATGGATTCGATAATGGCGAACAAGGCAGCCACCACAAAGATGAACTCGAAGGTACGTGATTCGTATAAAAACTTTGCAATGCTTCAGACTTACGTAATTAACTTAAGATTTTGATTGATTTTGTGACTGTTTTTTACATGGAATACAAGTTAGTATAGAATGAAAATAATCGTTGAATATCCATCGAATATCCGTTTGCACGAAATCATCTTACGAAAATCCTTTGATAGAATATTTTAATTTTGCTTATTTAGGTCATTATGGTGAAAACGAGGGTAACAAAAAATCACATAGCGAAACTGCTGGCCATTACAATGACTATGACGAAGCCGACAAGGTCAACGAGGGTTCAAACTTCGGCCAAGAAAGCTATCACAAAAAAGGTGAAAAAACGAGCGGATTTCACAATGTTTATCACAAAGACGAATACAAAAAGGATACCGATTTCTACGACGAGGATCACAAGAGCGGTCATTACGACAAACATTCATCTTCTGGAAAACATCATTCTTCTGCCGATGGTGGATTCGAAAAAGGTCAACAACACGATTCGGGATACGAGGACCGTGAAAAAGGCCAAGATGGATTCTACGATAAGGGCCACGAGAGCGCACACCATAAGGCTTCTAAAAGCAATAAAGGCGACAATTCGTTTTATAATAATCATTCAGATTACGCAATCGCCAACGGAGCCAAGGAACACAGAAACTATGGACATTATAATAAGCGTTGATTGGTGAAAAACAATCTCATTATTCTCACGAACGGTTTTTCCTCATTTGTATATTTAAATCCAAATTGCGCAATAAAACTATATGTTACTGGATTATTTATGCATTTTAATTATTTCAAATTCGTACAAATTTTTCATCAGGTCTTGTACGATCGGTGACAGAATTTATTTGAGAATCCGGAGATTACGTCATTTGAGCTTTATCACTGTTTGAATTCGATAACGGTTTGCACTAAAACAATTAATCTTTCAATCGAGCTCATGTTTTCATTTGGTTAATGTTGAATGAAAATTCCACTTGATCCCGAACAGGGAATACCGAATTGTATTGGATTGTCATTTTCGTTTCATTGCTTGTAATTGCTGTAATCACTTTTCTATTGCTCGAATAAAGTTATTACAGTTCAATTGCAAAATATCAAGAGTCGCGAATGCCATTCTGCTTTCCGCCCAAATTATATTACGAATGCCGTACAGCTCGCAAATTAATGAAAATTACGTCACACACAAACCTAAGAATTTTACTCATTTTATATATTTTGCGTTAATTATTCGAATAAATAATGACATTTCAATTTTACACAATTTTGAAATATAATCTGGAAAAAACATCAAGAGACATGATCGATGAGTTTGAAAAAAATGAAGAAATATTGAAAAATATGTTTTTCTCAATCCTTTTCAGATTGGCAAGTTTGCTCACACATTACCGGAAAAATAATAGAAGATACTGACACTGATTATATTTCGTCAAGTGCCTGCAAAGCATTTAAAAAAAAATGTTTTTCGACTAGCAGTTGACGCCTTATTCGTTTTTCGAAAATGCACTTCATCATTAAAATTCGTATTTTCCGTCATCAAGATTCACTATAGCTAATCAAGGCAAATCGAGATGGGATAAAAATTTAATGCTGATTAATATTGTCGTCTGATCATTCGGTAAATTGATGTGCGCAAGAAATCCAGTGATATTGGATGATATTCTCAGGAGAATCATATTTTTATTTGTTTATTTATTGAATACAGAAGAGATGTAAATAAATTGACATTTAAAAATTGCGAAGAATCGGAGGAGGATTTTTTACGAGGTTATATTTCGAAAAGATAATTTTTCGAGTAAGTTAATAACCTTTTCCGAAAGACCACTTTTTGTAGTTATCATGATCATCCTTCTTTCCATGAGCGGAATGATGTTTATGGTGTTGGTCATGTCCATCAGCAGCTTTGTGACCTTTATGGTCATGGAAATGGGATCCTTCTTCGTAAGAGCCTTTTTTGCCGTGATGGTCTTCATGGTGTCCACTCTTGTGATGTCCGGCTTTGTGATGAGCACCTTTTTTATGGGAATGATCGTGATGATGTCCTCCGTGATTCTCATGATAACCTTCATCATTGTGTTCATCCCAAAACTGTTTGTTTTTCAAGAACTCGTCGAGTTTATGAATCTCATGGCGACCTTTGGTACTGTGTCCTTTGGCATAATGACCTTCTTCGTTGAACTTATGACCCTTCTCACCTTTCTCCCCTTTGTGATGCTCGGCATAGTAACCATCGTCGTGATGATGGCTCTTCTTGTGACCTTCGTTCTCGCTGTACTGACCCTTATGCTCTTCTTTGTCGTGGTGACCTTTCTTCCCTTCCTCGTCCTCGTGGTGGCTCTTATAACCTTTCTCGCCTTTCTCTCCATGCTTTGAAAATTTACCCGCGTGGTGTTCTCCACCCTTGCCTTCTACAAAATGATGACCGGACGCCGCTGAGTCAAGGTCACCCAGATGTCTAAAAAAATGTTTGCCCAAAGCAAAGTGCAAGTCGACGCACAGAACCACGAGACAAAGTACCGTTGAGTAATGCATCTTGGGGTTTCCCCGAACGAAATACAGTAAGATAAAACTTCAAAAACAGTGCAGGGTTCCGAACACTTTGATCGCGTGTACGAAATGTGCGTTGAAACTCAAATCCCTACGATTTTATATCAATGGGCAACATCATTTGTGCCATCAAAAAATAACAGTGCTGCGCTTTCCTGTCTCGTTTACAATATTTCGAAAGTCTCTCCTTAACCTAATTTACAAATTATAACTCGAAATTGTTGAGAGGCCGCGTGTCACATTGAGCGAGAGGATTGCGCAAATAATTGTAGCGGAGGCGTACCCTTGCTATATGCCTGCGCTGTTAAAATTTAACTGCTCATTGTAACCTGAAGATGAATTCATCGATGTCTCATCATCTTCTTTAGGCATCAGGCATGAGTCATCAGATCTTCGGGTGCCCCAATTTAAAAAAAATGTAACGACGATTTTCCAATCAGATTTCCCGAATGGTGAGTCGTTGTCGCCGATGATAGGAGCGCAGTGTATCTGTCCTGGAGTGAAGAGTTTGCGAAATATACGGCCAGAGTTGAGAATGTTTCGTTGGCGTAGGACAAACGCAATCGATTACGCAGTCGCTGACCGATATAATAGCGAGAGCAAGTATATAAGCGTAAGCACGGAACGTGTTTGATCAGTCAATTGCACTCGACGTTTTCCCAAAAGATCCAAAATGATCAGAAGTGGCTATGGATGGCGGCTGGGCCTAGGGCTCGCTGTGCTTTTGGCAATGGTAGCGATATCTTTGGCGCGGGAATCAGATGGAGATGACAGAGATCTCGAAACCGCTGCGAGTCATCATGGGCATCATTCGGAATCCGGGCATGGTCACAAACACCACTCGGATCACCATGACGAGCATGGTGAAAAGGGTGACAAAGGTTATCACACTCACCATCATCATCACAAGGGTGATCATGGTAAACATGGCAAAGAGCATCACGCTGGACACCACGAGGAACACGGTGGCCACAAGAAGCATCATCACGAAGAAGAAGACAAGTATGGAGAACACCACGAAAGTGGACACGGCCATAAAGGTCACAAATTTGGCGAGAAGAAAGGCCACAAAAAAGGCGAAAAAACGCATGGATATCACAAGAAAGCTCACAAAGACGATTACCATAAAGAACACAAGTTCTACGACGACCATCACAAGGGAGGAGATCACGAGAAGCATGGGCATCACCACCATCATCATGATAGCAAGGAAGGTCACCACAAGAAGGGCGGTCACCATCATTCCGGTCACCATGAGGATCATCACGGCAAAAAGGGACATGATCACAAAGGACATTACGACGAGGACCACAAAGGTTACCATGGAAAACACGGCCACGACGACCATTATTCCCACTTCGAGGACTTTGCCAAAAAAGGCGATCATCATGATGGCAAAAAACATGGCTTCTCCAAGGGTCATCATTGATTATTATGCATCGTCTCCCCGTTATCATGGCATACGTTATGCGGCTGTTTCAGCATATGTACACATTATAACCGTTGGCTATTTTTTAGGTACAAGCCTCATTACAAATGTTAATGAAGAATTTATTTAATAAAAAACATACACAAAACAAGAATATCCTGTGAAAGAAGAAATTTATTATCTTCCCGATGATTGACCTTACAATCCGATGACAACGATCAATAATTGAGACTACTTGGGAAAGTGAGGATTCATTGCTGAAGTTATAATTATTTTGGCCATGCTGTAGCATGTGAATGAGAAATTCTTAACATATATAGGGAAGAGCTGCGAAAATAGAATATCACGTCATCTCTAATGATGGACATTATCAATGCACAAACGTAGCATGTTACTCGTTTTTGCAGGTACATTTTGCATTCAACTTTCGCCGAGTTGGAGGTGCATCAATTGCACAGTAATACAACTTCAATTCTATCTTCAATGGCGACCGGCATATGAAACATCTAGCTTCGCATACGCCTGATACGTGGAATACCCGGTTAGCATCCGTTTCATAATCACTATAATTTCCAGTTGATAATCTGCCGTTAAGCGGATTACATTTTACTTGGCATATTGCTGCTTATTGACTGCCCGTTACCTCGACCATGTCTCTATGAGTACAACACTTATACAAGATTCCGTATTCGTCTGATGGAAGTGTCGCTCAAAGGGAAACTCAGATAACTTGAACATTTTAAGTCGCTGAAAAATGTATATTTTTTTATCAAAGATTACTTCTCGGCTTTGCTGAGTAAATGGTTGTTCTGGATCGCCTGGCTTTTAGAAGTATATCTGACTGAAATTCACTAACTTGTGAAACCGAAGATTTTGACCATTTCGTATCCTTTTTACTGATCCTCTGTCCAGTTCACGAAATTGCAAGAGACAATTGAAAATAAATGTGAAATAATCGATTGCATGTTTCGTATCATAGTTGGATACTTAAGACGTTGCAGAATCTTAGTTACACAATGTGAGAGGCATTAAGCGTGAAAATTGTAAATAGCGTGTACAATCACAAGGAGTATCGGTACCAAAAAAGGTGGACCACCGTGAAAGGACGGTGTTGTGGTTAGGAAAGTTCGTATCAATCGGGGTACGTATGGAAAAACTATGAGCCCGCTAACGCAATACTCCCATAGACCGAATCGTGTTCCCCACCCAATGAACATTTTTTCTAAGACTTCGTATCGAGCTAACCCCCCGTACCGGTCGATTGTTCACCATCAGCAATATAAATGAGGCAGCGGACAAAAGCGAAAAGTCACATCACCATAAATCGTGAGGTGGACCCAGTCACCTCTTTTCTGGGACTACGCAAACGAGCTGATAAAAAAGAAACAAAATGATACCTCGTTCGTGGGCTTTACCGAGAGGTTCTTTCCTGATTCTCTTCGTGGTTTCCATTGTGGCGTTAGCTTGTGCCAGAGATATACCACACAGTTTCAAGGGTGATCTGGAAACCGCTGCATCTGGTCATCACTACGAGAAAGGTGGTGGGGACGAACATCACGAAGATCATTGGTCAAAGCATGGAGATAAGGGTGACAAAGGCTACAAGAGCCATCACGATCACGAAGAAGGAAAAAAGGGGCACTTTGATAAGGAAGATCATCATGGTCATTATGACGAACATGAAGGCCACAAAAAACATCATCATCACGATGATGGCTATTTCGGGGAGCATCACAAGGGAGAAAAGGGTGAAAAAGGTCACAAATTCCACGAAAAAGGCAGTTACGGTAAAGGCCATCACACCAAAGGTCATCACGAGGTGAAGAAACTTGACGAATACAAAAAAGATAAGGAATTCCATGACGAGCACCATGATTCGGGTCATCATGAGAAACACGGAGGCCACCACCATGAGCACAAACATAAAAAAGGTGGACATCACAAAGCAGGACATCATAAGGGTGGTCACCATGAAGACCACTATGGAAAGAAAGGGCATCATGAGAAGGGACATCATTACCATGATCATAAGGGCCACAAAGAAGCTGATGGCCACGACGACCACTACAAGCATCATCACGGTCATGGCAAAAAAGGTGGACACGAAGACGAGAAAAAATGGTCTTTCAAGAAAGGTCATTAAATTTAAAAGAAACCACCAGCCGATTCATCCAGGGCATACCATTCCCAATATTCTGATAAACAATACTACTCAGAACATTTGTTTGTTGATGTTTGTATATGCATTGTTGAATGATTATTTACACAGCGATCTAATAATCGCTGAATAAATGTTGTAACAAATACTCGCCATTTTTCGTTTTCCCTCACAACTCAAATATTCCATATCCTAGTGAATTTCATATGCAACAATTTCCTATCAGTTCTAGTATACGCTCACGACAGCACTTGTTGCAAAACAAATTAGAATTTTATCCAACGAGTAAGAGTATCGGAAAAACGTCACACGTCAAATTCCTGAACGAGTCGGTAGCTTAGAATTTGCAACAAGACTAATGCTGTCAACAAAGTCGAGCTTCAGTATGCATGAGCAAGGCTCGAGTATCTTTGCACCTGTAGCCACTCTAGTGTTCGAAAAGTAGATTTTTCGTAGGATATATCAATTGGTGAAAATATCGACCAATTTTTTTTTTCCAAATAATCAAGGCACTAAGTGATGATTCTATTGTCTTGCGGTATAAGTCATCACGTCGTTTTAATCTGAATGTTCTTTGGCAAAAATACCTTTCAAAGGGAATGATTAGGAGTGGAAAAAATAGGTCATCTTCTCTGCAACCCTTTTCGAGAAGCGGCACCCTGACTTTTGCTAGCCGAATATGCAAACTGTTGTTTCCGACTCACTGCTTGATGTTCACTGTTCGATGCTCAACATTTGGTTAGCATCTAGCAACCACTTCTTTGCCCCCGACGGAGTTTCCGTGAGTTCAAGTCGCCTCAGGCCACACGTAGACGTCGATGCCACTAACTTTCTTTCGCCCCAAATATCTTGTCTTCGTGTTATGCTTGACATTTTTCTTTCAGTATCCACCCAGAAAGGTTGATTTGAACTCAAAAATGAATAGGAAAAAAAAGGCTTAAAAAATGTTTGCTATTCCCCCCCGTGCTACATTTTCCGAGGACGTCGAATTGAATGAAAAGAAAGAAATTGCGTGAAGCAACAATTATTTCAACCATTAACACCATTTTTTTTATTGCGTTCATAATATAGTACAAACAGTCAGTCAAATAGTTAATGACTAAAAAGTAGAATGCCTGGCCTACAATTAAAAACTACGTTAATGTTTTCCATGTTTGAATCCCCATTTTTTGCCGTCATGATGTTCGCCTTTCTTTTTGTAATCGTCATGATGGGAATGATGCTTTTCATGGCCGTGTTTTCCATGGTGTCCTTTGTGGTCCTCGTCGTGATGTCCTTTCTTATCATGTCCCTTTTTCCCATGATGATCTTCTTTATGACCGGAATGATGACTGTCGCCCTTCTTATGATGACCATGTTTTTCGCCATGATGTCCATGATGATGTCCATGTTTGTCATGATGTCCACCTTTGTGATAATCATCGTAGAACTTGTGTTCCTTATGGTAGTCGTCTTTATGAGCTTTGTGATGATAACCAGTTGTTTTTTGTCCTTTTTTGTGGCCTTTTTTCTCCCCAAATTTGCCACCTTTATGGCTCTTTTTTTCTTCGTGATGTTCGCCATGATGCCCTTCTTCATCATGGTGTTTTTTCTTATGGCCACCGTGTTCCTCGTGATGTCCACTGTGGTGATCTTTTTCGTGCTTGCCATGGTCACCCTTATCGTGATGATGATGTTTCTTGTAGCCTTTTTCACCCTTTTCACCGTGCTCCTCGTGATGTTCCCCGTGATGTTTGTGGCCTCCACCGGATTCCGAATGATGACCATGCTCACTCGCAGCTGTTTCGAGATCGAGGGTCTCGGAAGTATCCCGAGTATTCCGTCGATTCCGAATTCTAACAAGACCCGGATATCTTATACTTGAAATCTTCGTTTCCTCACTAACATCATGCTTCTTTCCTTCGCTCTGTTCAATGAACTGCCCGATTGAAATGAAAATAAACAGAAACAAAAGCCTGAACTTTCCTGTCAGCTTGAATCTCTGACCCATGCTGGGATTCGGAACTTCCATGATGGAATGGTATTGAAATTTTCATTTACACCGTATTTATACAGATTTTACATAACCCTCCAAGAGCCCCTTCCCATAGAAGAAAAATCCTCCTTGGACTGCTCCCGTAAATGTAACTTCAACTTCCTTCCTACAGTTACTCAATCACAGCGCGGAAGATCAGTCATGTGGCACGATCGCCACCTGGTGATCCGTTTGAAATGCTTCAACAACGGTGTAAAACATACTCCAAAGAACTAGCGCTCTCTCGATCTTCTTACAGGACACTCGATAGTTTCGTTCTCATGCATAATAGAGTGCATAAATGTATCATTCTCCCACTGTATCGAGTTATACAACCGAAATCGATAATTCAGAGATAACAAGCGTAGCAAGACAGCAAAAAAGTCGAGTATAACTTTCCTCGAGCGATTCAAGACCTCCGATGATACATCGAGTGACTGGATATTTTTTACTTTCTTCTCTTTGTCAGATGAAAGAGAGTTAAAGGTAAATCGACTAATTGGCTTGGGCTCCGTTCCCTAGAGTCGAATAAATTGTACTCAACTGGCAACACACTAGATTCTAGAACGCTCAAGAACCGTATCGTTTGATCAGTCAGTGCAGCACAGTAAACAAGATGCCTGACATTTTTACCGAACCTTTACATCGTTATTTTAGAATTTCCAAAAGAGCGATCACCTCGAAAAATTATAAGAAAATTGAAACGAATGAAACTATCGCTTTAATTCACAAAATTATATAAAATGAGTCTAAACAAAATGTAAAACGAGTTTGAAGTTTTACTCCTGTAGCCGGATGTCACGGTCCCCTTTCAAGATAATTGGCCTATGGCTGGCCTCTTCTTGGTCGATTCCATGTTCACAGTCACAGTTCAGACGAGTGTGAGTGCAAGCAAGGCAAAATAGTACAGTATGAGGTCGTATACATACACCCACACTCATTCATATACCAACGGTACACAAACCCCAGTGTACTCTAAAATTACCAGAGACGTGTAAACATTTGTAGGCTACGGGGAAATAACAACCTCATTGTTCTCACTGCCGAGCCTGGCTCTAGTGTAATTAATGTAATTGGAGTGTGACTCGTGAAAGAAAGGGGTTGAAACGCGAGTACGTATAGATCCTCTACCCATCGTTGCGTTGGCCGACGAATTCAGCCAAAGTGTATGCGATTTCAGTGGGATGAACTACACTGAAAACACCAATCCCGAAGCTTAGTCTATCGACGAGTACGCATACAGAAAAAACGGGCAAGATAAAGATCTCGATAAAACTTTTTATCAGAATTAAAATGTCTCGTTCATCAAAGTGCAATCTATTGAACAATCCCGGTTAAAAAAAAAAACCCGTCAAAAGCCAACAATAAAAATGATTCTGTTACGAGACAAAAATAGCTCGATTTTTGAACTGACTATAACAAAAGCTAGTTTTCTAAAGAGAATTCGTCACCTCTCTTCGCGTGAACACAGACATAAAAGGTTTGTCGAGAGCCTACAGCTAAAGAAGGAACCAACTACAGAGTTGATGCTGATGAGATGCCGGAACTTTATACACACGCATCAGTCACGAACCGCAGTACTCAACAAAAACAAAAACAACGGATTACAATTACTGAACCACACGAATTCAGAACTCGTGCTAATTATTTTTCTCTAGAAACAAATTTGCAGGGAAACAAATGACAGTTTTTTTTTCGTCGAAGGCTAGGAACAAATTTCTAGCTGTAGCTTCGCTCCTCGCTTCGCTCTCTTTCCTTTTTTTCCGTAAAATAAAATGCTGCTCAATTTTTCCGAGTTTCTTACAATTCGCAGTGAATTGTCGCGACATTATCGAATGACAATGCCGTGAGACCGAAACGGGCTAGACGTAAAAAATGTCAATAATGATTGAATAGAAAATCAATAATAATCAGAGCGGAACACGATAAGCCGATAGCATTACAATCACGAGGGTCTGCGCATCCGGACTATCGGATGCAAATTGGCGTTCGATTTCAATAATTTCACCATGGTGAAGTGTTAATTCTGATGAAAATCCCGATAGCAAATTGTTACGGGTATGAATCATATTGAATCGACTCTATTAATAGTTGGAATCGCTAATTTCGTAATTGCGAGGATATTCGGGCGATCGTTGAGACATGAGAAAATTCAGGAAGATCGTAGCAGTGACGAGTCCGATTGATGCTCTGCTGGATTTGTCAAAATATAGTGGACTCATTCGCAGAACCTGCGAGTACGAAGCATCTTTAATGGACTATTATTATGGCAATGAAGACAAAATGGATTATCATTGAGTTTTAATGAACGAACGATTAATTGTAATAACAAAGTATTCTCGAATGTACAAGACTTGTATTTCTTAAGATCTAGACGTAGAAGTTACGAATAACTGCAAAAGCATATGTACAGGAAAAATGTAAGGTACGAGTTGTCGAATAACGATGAGAGGATTCTCAGAAGCCTTTGCCGATGGATCAGCCTTTGTGACCCTTGCTAAAACCGTACTTTTTGCCATCGGAGTGTTCACCCTTCTTTCCATATGCGTCATGATGAGAGTGATGAGCCTTATGGCCGTGTTTGCCATGATGTCCTTTGTGATCTTCATCATGGTGCCCCTTGGATTTATGACCTTTTTTGCCGTGGTGGTGATCGTGATGACCGGAATGATGATGGCCGCCTTTTTTGTGACCGCCTTCCTTTTTCTCATGGTGACCATGGAAGTCGCCGTGTTTGCTGTGATGTCCGCCCTTGTGGTAGTCATCGTAGAATTTGTGTTCCTTGTGATACTCGTCCTTATGAAATTTGTTGTGATAACCTTTGGTTTTGTGGCCCTTTTTGTGACCTTTTTTTTCTCCAAATTTACCAGCTTTGTGGCCTTTCTCGCCTTCGTGATGTTCCCCATACTTCTCGGCCTCGTCGTGATGCTTTTTCTTGTGGCCACCATGTTCCTCGTGATGTCCCGAATGATGATCTTTCCCATGCTTACCATGATCACCTTTGTCATGATGGTGCTTAGTCTTGTAGCCCTTCTCACCTTTATCACCGTGTTCCTCGTGGTGACCCGAGTGGTGTTCATGCCCGCCGCCAGATTCGGAATGATGACCATGGTGCTTCGTTGCCGCCGGCAACGAATCACTTTCGATTGTTTCTAACGCGTGTTCCTTGACATCCGGAAGCTTCGTCATTCGAACATCTTGAGAAATTTCTGTTTCTCGCGCGATGCTCAACGAAAGCGAGAAACAGAGAAAAAATAATACCGACAACAAATACTCGATAACGTTTACCATGTCGTTCAACCGCGATCAACCGACTGATCGCGAAACCGTACCTAACACCACATTTAAATATGTTTACCTCCAAAGTGTTGCTGTTTCCGGGCTCATAGTCAAACCCCGCTTTGCTTCTCCCCGTCAAACTTTCCAGCCGCATGCCCACTTTTCGTCCGATCCAAACCGATATCACGCTCTCTGTGGTATACCAACCCAAAGTGGGGAATTTCTCGAAGCAGCAGTAACACTTTCACGGATATATCGAAGCCGCATCTGCCCTGCAAATGATCCTTCGACCATGAAATATTAACACATTATCCACCGGAGCGTATACTTCTCTAAACGTTCCTATAATAATACAGAGATCCCGCGAAAACAATAATGACACGGCTTCGAAGAATCGAATATAGCGTACCACAAAAACGGTATTCCGCGATGGGAATTTCACGGAGTACTAATTTCTTAGCACCAAAGTTATTAATTGCTTTTCAGCAGCGCAACAGATCAGTCAGCTCTACTAACATGTATTTCCTTATCTGCAAAGATACATGTCAAATGAAACTTCTGTCAAGTTTGACGATCCAAGTACTTCAAAATACTCGACACAGCAGCGTATAGACAATATTGACGTTTACAGTTTTACGTGCACACACAGCGAATGCGTATCGCGGCTTGCACGTGCTGGTATCGATCAAATAGATATCCTCTAGCAACACGACATCCGGAAACCACAACCGGTCGACACGCAAACAACCTCTTCGACCGGATGTCTTCGTTGAAGAAACACCCGTCTCGTCTATCTGTTTTGAAATAGAGTAAGTATACCGGGTACTTGTAACAATTCGTAGAGCGAACCTCGTTCTCTTGGGTTCGACGGTTCCCAAAAGCAGTCCCTGCGCATTTGCTTTCGGATAGCTTCACTAGCAGGACTCGAACCACTTGCTATAATCACCACCGGATAATGCTTGAGAATCTCGTGCCAATTGGCTCCGGACCGTCAACACAGCCCATCCTGCGTACCCTTGTCCACAGCAGTATGCAAAATATGCTATGCACATTCTGATGGTACATGCAAAATCTGAAACTTGTGTAACCATTTCCATATTCCGGTTTTGTTTATTTCCGATGAATTATCACGGAAACGTGTCTCTGAGCCTTGAAGATAATACGGTTTGTTGAGAAGTGGCCAATCAATCGCGAACACAAACCACCATGATTATTGTGGTGATTCCCAACGTATGGAGACGTTGAAATCCTGTTATTCTTTTGTCATCAAAAGTGTCATCGTTTCTTATACATAATGGTAGTCTTAATAGACGTTCCTTGGCGCAGCCAACATTTCGGTGTTCGGAGAAATTGGCAGTGGGTATAAGCGATCGGCAAGTTTTGGCGCTGCATAAACGAGACAAGGAATAGTCACAGAGAAGACGCAAATCACACAGATATACGCTCACCGAATGAGATTTTTGTCGCAGACATGATCAACGTCGATGTATTCGTCCTCTGGCTGGGTCTCTTCGAGCAGACCTTTTGCCAACTTCGATTTCGAGCGAGAGACCTTCGAACCTTCCCATCTAGGATGAGATTAGGTGTGTCGTCGTGTACTATATACTATACACATCCGGACTTCTACATTTTGCATCTGCGAACGTGGAGATTGCCTTGTAAGCGAATCCACTGATTTTCGTCCATCGCCAAGTAGGAGACCCCAAACTTGCCGAGTCAGAACTCTGCAAGTCCGTCTATTGGACAATCCAACTCACTACCAGTTCGATTAGTTTCCCACTGATTGTACCTCTTTGTAATAAAACGGAGGTGATGATGCCACTAACTATGATTATATATCTTGTCGGCTCATCCGTTCTCAGAACTCGGATCGCTTGATCAAATTAATCTATTCTGAAACCACCGCCTCCAGTTACGTCAAACACTTGCAATCTTTGTTGCAGGAAGATCTCATTCGACGTATGCACTTGTACACCACATATTCGTTACTGCAATCAAATTTCCGATGCTCTTTACCAACTCTTCAAAAGGAAAATCGTGAGAAATATATTTAACGACGTTTACAAGCAATCCAATCAAATTTATTCATGAAATAACGTTCACGGAGTTGAAAATAATGTTTGCTCTCAATTCTAGTACCATTGTACAATTTTCGTCGTTAAAAATATATTTTCAAAGCTACACTCATCTTTCCGTCATGTAGTTGACGATCTGCTATCTTGTGAATATTCTATTTCAGTTCAATAGAGAATAATGTCACCATTCGAAAAATTAGTAGAAATTTGCTCATAATTTGACAGCCCAGAATTTTTGGGAAAAAAAATCCTTTTCATTGCTTCGTGATGAAGAGAAAAAATGAAGTTTATAAAAACTGTGACTACAATTAGGCCCGGCATGTTATTCCCGAGTTTCTGTAATTACGAAGACGTTTTATCGAAAGGTTCAAACGTTACAAGTTGGCTAACTTTTCTCGTTATAAATAGTTGGAATAGAGAAATGTGAATAAGTGGGACTCCGCGGTGATCATGTTCCATGCATAGTTTTTAAGCGACAGTAAAGACCGCACGGAAAAGCGGAAATATCTGTGAACGTTGGATAATGGTAAGTTGCAAAAGCTTTGATAATTTGTCGCAAGCTGTCCGACTGAAAGTATAAAATGAGGTAAAAAAAAGAAGGCATCATTGTCAGCGAAGCAAGTTCGTCCAAGTCAGCCCCATTGGGGAGTCTCGCGTGACCGAAGTAATTTTTAACAAATCCCTACAAATTCTTAGCCTCTCCTGTCAGCTTTACGCGAGCTAGTGGATAACCCACCTCTCGGAACTAATGGTGGTAACTGGTCGTGTCTGTCAAGACTACACCGAGGAGAAACCCCGCTCGAGTTAGTTCGCGGTATGCTATTTGCGTTTGTAACAAACCGCCACACGACCGGTAGGCGCGTTACAACTGGGGAAAAAAATAAGTTTGCTTGATGCAGCACATTGTTGCATGAAATCGGAAAGCCGCACGCAGAAGCAGGGTGATAGCGTGTGAACGAGAGTCAAAATCATGAAATCCTTCCTGACACAAAATTCACCAATTTGGTTAATTCCAAGTGGGCGAATGAGTGTTGCAAAAAATTTGTCAAAAAAGTCCGTTTTTCCGTGAAAGATAAAAAAAAGAAAACAAACAATTTATTTTTATGGTAGCTTTCGAACACTTTGGGGAGATGCAAATGACGATTTCCAGCTCGAATATGTGTTTATACGTTTTTATTTCGACTGTAGTTTGTTTAGCCGCAATTTTATAACGCTAGTAATATTCGCCCCCGTCGTATCCTCCGTCCCCACCGGAGGTGTAGGAGCTATGAGAACCGTAAGATCCTTCGTCACCGCCACCACTCGAATAATGCTCGTTATAACCATCGGAATTTCCATAATTTCCGGAATCCGAGTCACCCTCGGTATAGTGCGCGGCATCTCCATCGCCATCCGCAGTATAATTTTCGCTGTCACCTCCGTCTGTATAGGAAGCAGATTCACCGCTGGCGTCATCGCCACCCTCTTCAGCCTCGGTGTACGCGGCGTTATCGCCTTCGTCCTCGGCGTAATACGTGTCCACTACGGTACCTGAAAATACACCAAGATATTCCCGATAATCAAAATCGTTTTCAGTGTCGGATATTCCAATACCTTGATGGTTGGAATTCAACAAGAAAGATGAGGAAAAAAAGGTGAAAAATGAGGAGCTTGCGAACCTGCTCCCTCGTGATCCCCATTCCCCTTAACCTTGGAAGCATAAGCGCCACTCTTGGCTTGTCTACCACCCTTGTCAGCACTCTTTGCTTTCCCAAAGGCAGTATGCTTTTCGAATCCGTAATTATCTCCGACTTTCTTGTGGAAAGTGTCAAGGCTTTTGTAACCGTGGTCGCCATTGCTGTACGTCTGCTTCACGAAACCTTTTTCACCCTCCGCATCGTTGCCGTATGTTTTGTAATATCCACCTTCATCCGATTTTCCTGTAACAACATCGTTATCGTTTTGACTCTGTTTAATCCTACGCATCAGCGAAAAACAGATGAAGGAGAAGATCAACTCGAGGGCTGGATATATTTCACTATTCATAAAAATACTCGAGCGAAATCCGGGCTAATTATCCCGGGAATTTCTCCCGCCTTGCTTCACTGTTACACAAATCATAATTTTCGTTTCCTCTCCCTCTCTCCATAACGACAACCTTCCAGCAATTACGTATTCGGAGTACAACGACGATCCTGATTTTATAAATTCCAGGAAGACGGAGCAATGTATAATAAAAATGATTAATACCCGAAGAATTTTTCATGAGTTTCTTCCCATGGAGACTTTCCACCGGAGAATTGCCGTCCGCCAACAAGTCTCGGAGTATCATTCGAACTTGGAAATCATCCGGACTCAGTAAACTCGAGGATCCGTCATCGCGTAACGGCCGGGCGAGCGTCCAAGATATCGCCCCGAAGAGTAGAAAAACAAAAAGATCACGAGCGTCTCGTCCCATAATGCAAAGTGTCGTTCGATCGGTTTGACTCGTAGGACTCAATTGCTTGTGCTATAAAACCGCACTTCTGTATATCTAGAGCTAATGACGCGAGAAGTCTTTTATATATTGTATTTAACCACGATATCAAAGGAGCCAAAGTTTCTTGCCCCGTTTGTGGAACGATCGCAATCGAGGAATGATGACAGAGCAAACAAAATATTGGTGCAATATCGAGGATGTAATTTTGTAAGGTATAAAGCTCGAGTGGAAAATTGATCGAAAACTTGTTACAGCAGCAGGTGAGGGCAGTGGAGAGTAGCAAATAGTGAGTCCACTATGATGAAAATCGTGTAGTATGATGATGCCAAGATATATACGTTTGCTTGTCTTTCGCAAACGATCATCGAGCGGGTGTTCTCAGTGCGATATCATGAAACGATCAAGTAGATCCACAAGCTCTGGCGCGGCATGTCGCCTGGGAAATCGGCGTTTCGATATTGCTTCACGCCTCGGGGATTTACGCAAAGCCTCTAGACGTTGAGCTCTCATTCTCCCTCCATCTCTGTCTCTCTATCTCGTTCCAGAGACTTGGCGCTGATCAGCTCTTTGTAGGATTATTGCCAGACAGATTGGAACAGAATAGAAACTCGATGGATTTGCGGTTGCGAGCTGCAACATGGCTCGTAATCATTATTAGGAAAGACCGATGAAAGTTACTATTAAAAAATGTCAAGCGGTGTTACAATTTACCTGAACGACGAAAACCAGAGCGAAATCTCTCTTCGTTACTCTCGACAGCATCAGCAGCAAAGATATTCGACGTGTATGTCCACACAGCGATCAATAGATCGCTCCCATTGATTTCGTATTCGCTCATCGAAAGTTAACCCGTCAAGAGAGATCGCAAACTTGGCGCACGAATGATTCTCGCTTCTTTCATTATCACGCAATAACGAGAAGCGAAATAACCGCCGTGGAAAAAAAAACAACGTCGGGTATACCGACGAGTATCGGAGAAAAACGATGCCCCTATAGGAACTATTCAAAGTGTACCTAATTATTGACGCAATCTATCCGATGAGGATGTTGACTCTATAATCGCAGTGAGGATTTAACGTTCACCATAGACGCTACGATAATATCCACATTTCAGTTTCTACACATGATGCGCATTGGGTATAGATATGTGAAATAATAGGATTGCTTAGTCGTAACACAATGACGCGTACGTATGACAACATTGGGACTATGCTAGTCCTATATCTAATGCGTCTACAGGACGTAACCTTCCTCACGACGGATATATATTTGCTTGTGTAACTTGATGTGGTCCATTTTAGACATGTACTGCGCATGGGATATTAGCAAATCATGTGCTCGTAAGCTGCATGCACTGCTCAAAACCCACTAATGATTCATTATCGATCATTACTCCGATTGGAAGCACACGATTTCGAGTCATCTCAATAGCTCAACGTTGAGGATGTCGCTACGCACAACATCAAAGACGAGGATCGATGAAATTCCCGGCATCGGTGTTCCTTAATGTATAAACCGGCATGGGCGCTTCTCGAAGTGATAACCCTTTGCAAAGCGGATATTTTTGAAACGTCTATTTTGTCAAAAGAGAATTCTACCTCCCCTGAAATAGACGGTCAACGCGTAAGGACTTTTCTCGGCTATTTTTTCTTCGGTTTGAAAGGTCGCGCAATTCCGGAATAATCTCTAACGACTCTTGCTGATTGCCTTGTCTAAGAGTAAAGTTTTATTTTTGGAAATTAGATACAAGACGAAATCTGCTGGTTTATTAATTCTCGGGGCCGCGCATAACTGGTCCTCGTCTTCGTAGATCCGAGATCTGTTATAATTGGTTTTGATCAGCTAATGAATTTGTAACGATGCCCGGCAACATTTGAACTGCTTCGGGTAGACATGGTTCTTGAAGGACTTAAAAATTAAAGTTGAGTCGCTGCTGCCACTCAAGGTGTCGGAGGCTTATACGCGGAAACTGGATAAAATGTTGAAATCATTTGGGTCAACAGACTCTCTCGCTCTTATTCCTCACATATTCTTCTCGCTGTGACTCTCTGGCGCACTCTCGCTTTCTCGTCGTTCATCCGCTAGCATTTCTCTCTATTTATGTCTCTCATTCCGTTGCTGTACTCCCTCTCCATCGGAATTAACTAATTCGCATCTGGCGAGGCAAGCACGCCGGCTCGGCGCCGTCACACCAAGCTGCTACTAAATCGTCGACTTTTTATCCCTCTGTCGAGGGTCGGGAGGGCGCCTAGAAAACCCTCCCGTTATGTTCTATAGAATCTTCCTCAAGGAGAGAAGCCACGCCGGAGCAAAAGGAAGAGAGAGAGAGAGAGAGAGAGCTGGTGAGAGAAAAAGAGAGCTGAGGAAAGGGACGGGAAGCGGAGGAGGGCGAAAAAACGAGAAAGAGAGGAAATAGCTGGCAGGATGATGGTGCTAAAACCGTGTGAACCACTCCCCTATCACGATGTCTACGATGTTAAGCGCCTTAGATAGTTGCAACGCCAGCTACTTTCCACGGGATAATCCGGTAATTTGGAAATCGGGATAGAATGTAACACACCTTTGGGGCTCAGTCGTGCCAGTTGACTCCTCCTCCCTGCCCTGCTGCTACCTCACTCTTTCATTCTTTCCAAGACATTGTCTTATATACGAATTGCATATATGCGACACTCCCGGAATGCAGTTTGCAGAACACGATCTTTTCCTGTGCAATGAATTTCTAGCCAATTCTTAGTTTTTGGGAATTTCAGCTCTTTGCCTGGGCGAACACGGGTCAAATAAGATAACTAAAGTTTATGACAAAAGCGTATTTTTCCAGATTTGTCCTCGATCTCCAGGCTCTGTACATTCTCAGAAAGTTATTGTCATTGACTTGTTCATCGCATTCATGATTATATAGCGAGAAGGGCTCATGAAGTTAAATAAATTGCGGAAACATGCGAACACAATCATAAATTTTGGCTGACGCGATTTAAATCGGAGTCATTTTTTTATAACAATCTAGTGCTTAGTTTTCTAACCCTTTATGATATTTAATGAAGTATTATTCCTCGATATAAACTGATCGTAAAGCTCCTGGGAAAGTAAGGAAAGATAACATCTGTGGCTTGTCTAAATGCAGTATTCATGGTCTAGTCGGTGCTTAAGAAATACTCGCGTGCTTTCGTTAAGGCAAATTGGTCTTGAGCGCAGTCTAAGGAACTTTTCACTGCCAAATAAAACACCGACTGCGCGGTGAAAGGTGGCAAAGAGTTTACTGTTATCGCTTTTACAAGTTCCCTCCTAAACAACCCTGATTAATAAAAGAATAAACAACGAAAAAAAAACCTTCTGCGCTACTCAGTAATAGGAACACATTTTTATATGGTTCTCATTAATTGCTCGAAATATATTTTTAGGAGAAATTACGAAGGGATCTTTATCGTCAAAAAAAAGTTCCTATTCGTTACCGGCATGTGGGCCAGCCAGTTTACCGCCTCACAGATTTTCTCGTAATCACTACGAGGTATACTCGATTTTTGCAAATACAGCCGATGACCAAGGTGACAATAGGGAACGCAATGGATGAGGATGTTACGGATTTTGAAGTAAACCTTCGCAGAGATCTACGTTGCCGACAGTTGTTCAAATTCTCAATTAAGGAGATTGTCGTCCTTGTGGTCGATAAAACAGAGTATC
This sequence comes from Campopleginae sp. 14b, assembly GCA_030522525.1. Classification (NCBI taxonomy): domain Eukaryota; kingdom Metazoa; phylum Arthropoda; class Insecta; order Hymenoptera; family Ichneumonidae; species Campopleginae sp. 14b. The sequence goes on from JAPYYS010000268.1 coordinate 45,650, forward strand.
ATGCTGATGCTCGCTTTGCGATTTCGGAAAACATTTGAACGGTATTTCGTTCGGTTTTTTGAGAAAATAATAATCGAAAAACCGTTTAAATTGAATTATTCGTGAAGCACAAACAATTCCAAACGGTTTGTCATTGAATGAAAGACAGAAGAATGTGAATTTGAAAAAATCCGGTCAACGTGTAATGTATTATTTGCTTATTTCGTTATTTTGACGGAAAATATGATGGAACTAATATTTTAATTGACGTACCAATCACGAACTAACGTCGAACAAATAGGGGGAGTTGAAAAAAAAGCTTGACAATGTTCATTGCTGAACTGGTGGTCATATTTATTATTGCGCGCTTCGTCGCAACACGGCATCCTTATCCTTTCAGTATATACAGTGTCCGTCAAAGTTCTTGCAAGAGGCTAAAGAATCGGTTCGAGGAATAAATAAAACAATGGCTCTGTGGCGTACTTTGCCACCGAAGATTCTTGAATCTTCGAAAAGTCTTACGCGTAGTGTTCCGAGTGTGTCCTATCACCCCAACGTAAATATCTGCACTTTATTCATCTCTAACCTCTCGATTCGCTCGACATCCGCCAATATCCATTTTGATTTTTTTCCAACCGGGTCGTCAAGTTTCACGTTTTATTTTAATATTCATTATTTATTCATCATTATCGCATTGAGAGGATGCAATTCTTCCAGCCGCCAAACAAACTCATTATATTTTTTACATAGTCCTCGATCTATTATTTAGAAGCTTTTTCCAATCGTTCGTAAAGTTAAAACAAACAAAAAAATTCGGCACATTTCGTTCAAGATTTCTGCATTCTGACATTTGACATTTTTAATCGAATATCGTGAAAATCCGCACAACCAAATGAAAACTAATTATCGTTTCGCAAATTAGCACGTGTTAGAGATAAATATGATTCATGCATGCCCTTGAATCGATATTGAAATTGCATATAGCAATTTTTTTGGCACATAGTTTTTTTGGCCGTAGTTGCAATTGTGTTGTCATCCCTGATACCCAGAATTTGATCAATTAGGTTTTGGACCATTATGAAAACCCACGCAACGTCGGAAGTCTCGACAAGAATGACAAAACTGTTGGTACTGGTTTGGTCGGAGCTCCAGCCTGCGGAGATGTCATGAAACTGCAGATTAAAGTGGACGAGAATGGGAAGATAATTGATGCCAAATTCAAGACTTTTGGCTGTGGATCGGCTATCGCTTCAAGTTCTTTGGCGACTGAATGGGTCAAGGGGAAAACTGTAATTCACCAGAATTTTTTTCACACTTTATTCGCTTCCCATTTCCATCCATAGACACCATTAGAGTAAAATAATTTTTTGCAGGTCGATCAGGCACTGAAATTGAAGAACACAGACATCGCAAAAGAGCTCTGTCTCCCACCGGTCAAGCTGCATTGTTCCAGTAATTATGAGCAGTAGAAAAACTTGCAATCATGAAATTTGATCATTTGATCGAATCAAAGTGTTTTTCATCTCATCAACACTTTTTTGATTTTCTTTTTCTCGACAATTTGATTTCTGTCTTTTTTCAGTGCTCGCTGAAGATGCCATTAAAGCAGCTCTCTCCGACTATCGAATCAAACAGCAGGATAAGGCAGACAAAACCAACGATTCTGCCAAGGCTCAAAATTAACCGGAATGCAATAAAAATTCCCCTTGTATAAAAATGAGAACAAATATAGAAACCAGGTGCAAATAATTTCTTTAGGATCGGTTGGAATGAACTGGGGTGTTAATGTTTATTGTCCAATGTCATGTACCTCAAAGGAGATGTAATTACTATTTTGTGCATATGGACGAAAATCTTTGAAATATAAACTTATACGTAGATGCGGAAGTGTTTCACATTTTATTGAAATTCGAATGAAATTTCTGGGACCGTCTAGTGGGATGAAGAAAATCAGGTAATCCTTGACAACAAGTAATGCCATTTTATGAGTGAAAAAAAATGGCTGCCGTTCATTTGCGACATTAATAATATAGCATATATGAACAATTTCAATTAAAAAAATACGATAAAGTGCAAAATTACCGACTGGCGGTAAGGTGCTCGAAATGTTAGGTTATGTTACGTGGTGACGGAAAACTTCCACGACATTTTTCCGTTCATCTTGAACCTCGGATCCTATCCTGGATTACCTGGTGCATCGCGCGCGCTATAGTGAAAATACGCGAAATATATGTGGTTCAGTTGAAATGGAACGTTCGTAAGAATCGTGGATGTTTTTAACAATGTTACTTGATTCTGCAAACATGAGAAAATGGCATAATTCGAAAAATCGTTTTACGACTTGAATTCATTACGTCGGGATTGTAAGAAGCATCAAAATTCATGAATTTGGCAAAAGTTACAAGAAAATATTTAAAATATATCATTTAGTTATGTGCTGATGTGTTCCAAGATCTGACAGGAAATAACAAGCCGGCACGATGGACGCCGTTACTTTTTTAATTATTGCCGGTTTTATCCACTGTTCTTTATTCTTCTTCAACATCATCTTTCGGGTAAGATAACCATACAATTTCATACTCTCCATTTCTTGAAATCCGTCCATGTATCCCATTTTATCGATATTATTTTTCCCGGTGAACTAACTGTGCTGTTTTATTAACAAAGACTTGGAAATGACAGACGAAGTTTCGCGTGCCTGAGTTTTCATTCATAAAATTCATTTTTTCTCACCGACAATTACGAAAGGATCATGCAGTCCTGGACCTCGCATAGCCTTTACATAATGACAGGCGAACTTTGGATTTCAAAGGCTGAAATAAATTGTTGACATATTTTTTCGAAACTACAAAGTTCCTTAGTGTTCAAACTGTACTCTTTACAGTCATGTTCCCACTATCCGTATCTTTATTTCCTACAAAATACGGGACTGGAAATTCAAACGCTGTGCGTCAAATGGTCAACAACTGCTTTCAATCGAGCGGTTGTAAGATGGGGGATGGATAGATCCAGATTTTGGCTACTTTGGTTCAATATTGGCGCCATTGTCAGCATCGTTTTGCTGCCGGTTGCTTCTTTCCTTGTTGTTAAAATGACCATAGACTCATGGTCCGGGACAACTGCAAACAACGGAGGAGAACCTGTTATGGCGCTGGAATTGATGGTACGGTAAAAATGATTTTGCGAACACGATGAATGAACAGATTCAAATTTTGAGGGATCATAAAATTGTAATTAATCATGCTCCTAGTTACCCGGAGTCAATGTGCCCTTCAGTGACATCGGATACTATGTTGTGACTTTGGGACTGTGTAGTATAGTCCACGAGTTTGGTCACGCTCTGGCAGCCTCCAGAGAGGATGTCCAGCTGTTCGGAGTTGGCATTCTCATTGCGTACATATTGCCTGTAGCGTACGTATCTGTGAGCAACGAACAGCTGGCCTCTCTACCGGTTATGAATCAGTTGAGAGTTTTATGCGCTGGAATTTGGCATAATATTGTGTTGAGTGCTCTTGCCGCTCTGATTCTCTCAATGAGCTCATGGTTTTGGGCGCCACTGTATACTTACGGGGCTGGCGTGGCGGTCAAGTCAATTTCACCAGTAAGTTTTATATGGGAAAGAAAAAATGAATGAGAAAAATTCATTTATGGCCTCCCAGAAAACGTTCTGTTGACAAGTCAATGGAAATAACTTTTCTCTTTCTACAGAATTCTCCATTGCTGGGACCGACGGGTATGGTGGCTCAAGACGTGATTTACAATTTGAACGGCTGTCCAATCGCGAATAGCGAAAATTGGTATAATTGCATACTGGAAGCAGTGAATCAGCCAACTCCTGGCTACTGTGTATCTCAGAATTTAGTTGAGGTAAATTTTTTAATATCTGCAAAATTTCGACCAGTAGCGAATTTTCGATTCATGCAGAATATTTTTCAATTCATCCCTCAAAGTTCCAAGCATCACTTTTGCATCTTATGAGAGTGATTTGAAGAGAAAAGATTTTGTACTTTGATAGCAAAATAAGCCTCTAAGATCCCAATGAATTAGGAATTTGACGAGTCTGCTCCGGCAAAAACAATGCCCAACGGCGCTGTCAATTGTTGCACTCCCGATAGCGAGAGCACCGGCAGTCTGTGTTTTGAATATATCGAAGGACCGCAATCCGCGCCGCTACAATTGCCGCCTCATTCTTGTTTGCCTGCCCGTAAAATCATCGAGAGCTCGCATCGTTATTGTCAAACGAGCTATCACTGTGCTGCCCAGGACACACATTGCATGAGACCGTCTCTCGACAACACAACCAAAGTAAGTAACAACGAATACGAATATTTCAAAAACTTTCTTTCCAGAAAGAATAAAACCTTTGGTTTTAGTTTTTTTCTGTCCAATGTTTACGATTCAATTGGTTGATTGAAATTTTGTTTTTTATGTCTTTAAATAACAGCGAAACAATTATTAATAACTCAGAGTCAAACTTCAATTGCAGGTCGTACAGTTGAAGCGAAGACTAGGAAAGGACGTCCTGTTTTTTGGGCATCCAGCAGACATTTACCATACGCTCGAAATTTCCGACTGGATACCGAAATATCAATTTTTGAATCCAGATTTGCCGGAATCTCAAGCTCTCCTGGCAAAATATATAACAATAATATCTGCTGGTCTAGCAGTCGTCAACGTCGTTCCTTGTTTCTTCTTCGATGGTCATCATATTGTCAATGTACTCACGCAAAGTTTGTTACGCACACGAGTACGTCACAAGAGTCTTCGTCACGCTATAGCTCTCACTATAACGTGCATAGGCACTCTTGTTCTGGCGATGAACATTCCATCGGTGTTCATTAATAAATAACTGTGAATAGTGGTAAAAGAAAAGGAAGAGAGAAATACGTATATTTATATTTATTTCAAAAAATACATTCGTATTTATTTTGACACGAAGATTCATTTTACTTCTTGCCAACTTTATCAAAAAGATTGGGCTTTACTTTGTTCGGTCTAGATTTCTCTGCAGCTCTCGTAATGAGTTTTCTCCGTGCACGATCAGAGATTTTATGGCAAACTGCAAGTATATTACATTTTTATTATTTACACACAAATTTCTATTGCGGAATTGTTTCATGAAATTTTTGCATTTTCTATTCAAACTCTACGTAGTTTCCGTTGGAAAAAACATCTCCCTGAATCTTTTGAATGCACTCACTTCGTCCTTGACTTCTCTGTTGGCTCTGAAGTCAGATTTGGCCCAACCTCTCATGTAATCGCGGTCATTTTTGTCCGGAATCTTTCTTATTGTTTTCATTATATTTCTATATAGTTTTATGACTTCTTGGTGGACCATGAACTACAAAAAAATAGGATAAGTTATGAAACTGTACGAGAATGAAATATTTCTATGAATTTCAATGCCAGGTCTATTGGGGTTCTTGTACATTTTACGATGATGTGGGATATTTTGTCGTGAGTATTTAGACGCTCGGATATCACAAAATCTTTTTTTTATTATTAAATTTAATTTATTTATTCATGTTTTTATTTTCCATTTACGTGTTTGTGGTAATTTACTCAGCAATGTTTTTCATGCGATGATCAAACCATAGGAAAATTTGAAATTATTAAAATTTGATGAAATTCGGTGAGCATACTCTTTAGTATTGAAATGCAACTACAAATTTTTTAAGATTTTTGGTCTACATTGTTTTCGATTAGTTGAATGCAAGAGTTTACATGCATAAGCTTACGATTGAAATATATATAGGTATATCTTTTGCATATGGTAAACTCAAATTATTCAACAACTATGAAGATGAAAATTTTAAAAAAAATGGTGTCATCGTATTTGATGCAAAAAGATTTTATTACCAAATTTTATCAAATTCTTATCATATTGACGTATGCAGCCAACCTCCTTGATTAAACAAGTTGTTGATCTTTGAAGGAAAGTTCGCCAAAACGAAGTGAAAAGTTGTCGATTGCACAGCTCGAACAGCTTTAAATAACTAATAAATAACTTGAGAAATTATTTCGACAACGATGAAAATTGATTGCCATAGGTACTGGGGAAATTAAAAAATAAAATGTGGAGGAAACTACAAACTCGTTCGATTAACCTCTTTAAGACTCATAGTGGTCTTGGGAGTCGCAGGCAATTTGGCCATCTTTAATCGGCTTAAAATCATGATTGAAATTATCAATCAACCACGCTCGCTTTTAGTCTTTTGGAGTAGAAATTTATACGTTTTGTTAACATTTTAAACGCTCCGTCCACTTCATTCGACCGGTTTCCTGTTACGATAGTAGAACACGATGAACACACGGACTCACGGAGATTTCCGATGCAAGATTCGTTTTTTTTTTTAGGTTTTCAGTGCTCCGACAAGTCAATAACGTATATTCTATATTGCGACCGCGCGATTTACGAATCGGAGCGTTTTGAGCAAGCTCTCAATTTCACTCAAATCATTTCATTCAGACTTCGATCGACAAAGAAAACGTAAACAATTACCAAGTTTCCGGTGCAATGGTAATTTTAGAAAAAGTGTGAAAATACCCATTTGCGAGTGATCGACGGAATTACATATTCACTCCGCTTGTTCGTTCACACTTTTTATTACTATACAACCACACAACCTATTCGTCATGGGATATGGTGATTTTCCAGTAGAGTGCAGCAGCTACCTGTTCAAATCCCCGTTCATATAGCGATTTTTCATATTTCTGCGCGTGCGAGTATGCGCGAAGGAACAAATTTATCTCGTAGTTCTCTCAATAACGTATTCGTGTGGGCACGTGGGTGTATACGTGTATACTCGCGCGCAGCACTGTGCGTGTACTTTTCAACTTTGTAAGGAGCTTACGTGTGTACGTGAAAGGCCAAAAATATGTATCGCCGCAGTTGTTGACGATTTTCTCCGAGATAGGGGGACAAAGCGATTCCAGGGCAAGTGAATTCCGCGGCTTCGGAGAAAAGTCCTGCGGAATATTGATAATAATAGTAGTAATACAGTATTCATAACAACAAATTCACGGGCGTCGAAAAAAGTGTATACTGTGCTGGTATAGCGTGTCGTGTATAAGCACAGAAGGGGAGGGGATAACACACGCAAGCCTCGAACTAAACACAATGGACACGCTTCATTGGAGGGAAGGTAAGGCAATTCTATCTCCCGTGATGTGGTTGACCTTGTTTGTAATATCTTTATTTTAATTTTTCAATAATTTTTTTGTTTTTCAAATAAAACTTTGGGTAAATGACGGAAAAAACATTTCGCATCGCCATCTTTGGACATGTTTTTATATCACGTACGGGAGTTTTCGCGTTTTTTTGTCACTGGGTTCGTGTACATACGTCAGTTCGTAAAGCCTTTATCCCGAGCGAAATGTCGAAAAAATGACACTTCGTGTTTTCGTTCCTTTCATCTGGTTGTTCCCTAGATGAGTAAGAAACTTCTATTCATTCTTGCCTTCCGATGTGTCAAAGGAAGAAATTCCGTTTTCCAATCCTCGTTAGCATATACTTTCGTAGCTGTTGTTCATTTGACGCTCCATCATAATAACAAATTTTTCTCGATAATTTTTAACCTTCAAAACGTCACGAGAATATTTCGCGTTCCCTGAAGTTTTCGATATTCATATTTTCAGGTTGTGTTAATGTTTTGTCAGCCTTGAGGTATGAAACTCATTCGAAAACATTTGTTTATCGTCCGCGTTACCGATTCCTTAGAAAATTTTGTAATAAAAAATGCAACAGTTGGTTGCACACAAAAACGTTGCAATATCTTTCTGCTTTACAAAGTTATTTCAATGGACATCACAACTTGTTCGTAAAACGACCAATATTCGTTTTCACGTATTTCCACAATATCAAACCATCCGCAGTAACGATCGCCCATGGATGATATTCATGTGTTCCAGATTTCTACTCAAGTCAATTGCATTAGGGATTCTGACGTTTCTTACCGAGTCTGTTATTTCTTTTGCAGTTGACTGTTCCCCGTAGACGGCCAAATTCGATGGATAATCTACGTTAGGCTTGTCAAGTCCTTCGACAATGTATGTAAGCCTTTGAACATAATGAACCGTACGACAGAGAACTCTGTCTCCGCAAATTTTGTTTACGAAATAGAAAATTTTCTGAATAATGAGGCACGTCGGCTAACCAAGAAAACAGCTCTTACCGACTGATGCATTTCGATGACCAGTCATTGAGTTTCTGGTCAAACATTAAAATGGACTGTTTCTGATTTTCAGATGTTTAGTCCAGTACAGATAAAGCAAGAATATCCTGGCGTGGATGATGGCAATCAAAACATAACGAACGGCGTACCAGCTGCTTCGGATTATCCAATATTCACTAATCAGGATGTCGAATACATGTATCGTCAATTGCCACAATTTTGGGGACAGGCCCAGTTACAGACAAATCAAATTGTCGAGGATCTTGCGTCAAAAGGCGAACCTCACGTTCGTCAGGACATAGCTCATAATCAGGTGGACATAAGAGGCTCCTCATTAGCTATTTTCAGTCCTTCATTAGTAACTATTTCCTCAAGTACGATTGCCAGAGTAAAAATTCAAGTTTAATTTCATCCGCTGAATGTTTTCGGGTAGAAAACAATCCGCAAGTGCAGAATACATGCAGTTCACGTTCACAGAGAGTTTCCACAATGGTCAATTTTTCTAAAGAGGTTTACCAAATGTTTGACAAAAATTTCCTTGGTCAGTTCGTGAAGGCCGTGAATAACGTGGGCTCGTGAAAACTTGAGTAAATCTTGATTTCAGTTCTAAAGCTGAATCCTGTAAACTGTGTTTCGCAATTACTAATGTATCAATTTGGTGACATGAAAACGAAGAGTTTTTTTCGGAAAGATCAAATTGCGGCGAAAAAATAAAAATGTAACGATCGATACGTTTTCTTTATAAAAAATGAAAAGAAAAGGAAATAGAGTTTTAATTATGGCTCCGTTTTTTCAGCCACCCATCCAACACGTGGCAGTAGCAAATTATCTTCAACAACAGTCGCAATCGCAACACGTAATGCCTTTCCAAGTAGAACAGCAGCATCCTCACGAGCAGGATAATCAGCAGCCAAGAGGCTTGGCCCAGCAGCAGCAGCAACAACAACAACAGCAACAGCAGCAGCAACAGCAGCAACAACAGCAACAGGCTCAACAGTCGCAACAAGGAAACTTAGGACACACGAGCCAAGATTCGCATCCGCCTCAGTTGATGATGCAACATGCGGGATCGTTGAATCCAGCGTTACTGGCTGTTCAAAGCCAAGTAACGAGTGTACCAACGACAAAGCACAATGGTCCGGGTAGGCCACCGAAATCAACAACGGCCGGGAACAGCCAAAGCTCGCCATCGAAAAAAATGAAGTGTCAGTGTGAGATTTGTTTCAAGGAGTTTGGCCACAAGAGTAATTTGTTTATACACATGAGAACGCACAATGGTGAACGTCCATACAAGTGCACCCAGTGCGACAAGTGTTTCACGCACAGCGGCAATTTGGCGATACACATGAGGACCCACAGCGGAGAAAGGCCTTATGCTTGTCAAATATGCGGCAAAATGTTTTCTCACAGCGGCAATTTGTCCACTCATTTGCGCACGCATTCTGGTGTTAAGCCTTATAAATGCCCCGTATGCGGCAAAGAATTTCGTCATAGTGGTAATCTCTCCATACACGAGAGAATACATTCCGGTATAAAACCATTTCAGTGCAAAGTATGCGGCAAAGAATTTTATCACAGTGGCAATTTAACTACTCACATGAAAAAACATCCACTAGGCAAAAATCCTATCGAACAACAGCAGCAGCAGCAGCAGCAACAACATTGCGCGGAAGAGATAACCGATCGCAATGATCCGAGAATCGATTCGATGGACGTTTCCTCTAACAACCCCGTTAAACTCGCGGTGAACGTCGCTTCCACAGCAAATCGTGGCATTTCGGTGAGAAATAACGTTGATCGTGACTCCGTCAAGAGCGAAGGACGCGAGGACAAACGCGGTGACGAATCTTTGCAATTTGCACCCCCCACGAGTTAATGCCTCGCTGGTTCGACTCGCAACGAATTTAATTTCAACCCTTATTGATAAATTTTACGTTCGCCGAGTCGATCGTACCACGCGACTTTTCGGGCTCATCAATTATTGCCCTCGTAGCGACAGAGACAGAGATTAAGAGAAAAAAGAGAAAGAGAGAGAGAGAGAGAGAGAGAGAGAGAGCGAGAGAGAGAGAGAGAGAGAGAGAGAGAGAGAGAGAGAGAGAATATATTCAAATATATTTAAAAAAGTAAGTGAATTCAAGTTTGTGCACTAAGTGCATGAACAAACGAATTCACGCGTTTTCCAACGCGACTCCCGCGCGTTAATTATGTGGATAATCCTGTGCTCCAAAAAGACGAATCTCTTCCTCAAAAGATACGAAAAGGAAATATCTCATCGAGACAAAACATATGTACTTAAGATCTTATTATTGTGCTTTATAATCGCGAGTGACTGCGTCTAAATGAGTGAGTCTCTGCGGACTGTGTCGACTTTCGGACCTCGCTAAATTTCCATCCAAATCAATTTTTTTTTTATCCCACCGGCTGTTACATCGACATCCAGTTTCTTAAACGAAATGCCAATGTTACGCGTATTCACTTCCATACGCGAAGCCTCAATTCATCGCAGAGTTCGTTGGCTCGTTGGAGAAAAAGTGAGAATGTTTCAGAAAAATCAACAGTTTCTGCCAAATTTTTCGGTCAACAAAAAATTCTCCATACGCCGAAAAAGATTTTCTTCAATCTCGACGTTATTACTCAACAAAAAAAACCACGAATTAAAGTCGCTCCAAGCCAATGAACACTGTCGAATAATTTTCAACGATTTTCCCCGGAATGCATGCACTCGGCTAAATTGCAAATTGAGCACGCCCTTCGTCGTCGGAGAGACATAAGCTTGGACGATTCAATCACGCCATATTCTCCGACGATTTCGGCGCGTGTGTGTGTGTTTGGTTTTGCGTAGATGTTCTCACTCCCCTTTCTGCGCAGTCGAAATACGATCCGGATAAAACTCTGAGAGCTCGCCGGACCTCCATGATTGACACTGGCGACGAGAGACTTTGTATAAAAAGGAACGAAGAAAGGACACGACTCACACATCGATTTAAAGAAACACTAACAACAAAAACAAAAAGCCGGTTCCAATCATGAAAATACCATAATGCGATTGTTGACCGCTTCTACGTTACAATTATTGCATTTATATTTGTGCAACAACTATAAAACAAACAAACAAAAACTTGATGAATTGGTTCATAGTTTTTAGTCTTTGTATCCCAAGGCAAATATTTTCTCCAGTAAATACTGTGTTACTTTTTAAGCCTTTTTCATTCCTCTTTATTTTTGTTATCACTTCTTGACATTTAAAGACAACGATCGAGCATGCACCAACTTTCTTCATATCTGGTTCATTTCGTGTTCTCCGTCATATCCATTTTTCCAGTCCTGATAAATGATACACAATTCTCGTGAATTTATGACGATAATTTTGGAATTTTCAAAATCTCACAACTGTGACACTAAATATAATAAATTTATTGGAAAGTGATTAGGCAATTGCCGAAAAAGTAATACATGTTCAAATTTTGGAAGAAAAGCTTGGAGAAATTGGGAGCAAAACATATTTGATGGATTCAGCGAACAGAACAAATATTTTTCTCCCTAAATTTCAACATATACTTTTTCGTAGATTTCCTGGATCATTTTTTTATAATGATATTGAAAAGAAATTTGTTTCGCAGTGTCACGAGGAATAACCGAATTTATTAATTTTTTTTTTCGTCTTTTTTATCAATGGAAAAATATTCGTACGATCGTATGTGCCATTTATCTTCATGCTTCTTGGTATCGAGGCTCAGATTCATTGAGCAATTTGCTTCGTCGAAAATGGATATAAATTTCTGATTCATAATTCACTGTGTTTCCAGTTGCTCTATAGTCGCTGTGTAATTCGAATTGCTACAGCAATTGTTGCTTCCGGTGGGGCAGCTGTAGGAAGTCGTCATCGGGTTCACCTCTCTTCGCTTCGATTAAAAAATGCAGCGAGGCGAAAGGACTGACAGGTTATGATCGATATTCTCGGCGAATTAAAAAAATCCAGATTTTTCGAAACGTTATGAATTTTCTCGAATCTTAAAGATAGACAAACGCAGAAAAACATTTTGATCTGAAGACTGTGGCGACCTCGTGTGGGGACTGACGTAATCAACCGATGACCTTGACTTTTTGGAACGTCAATTATCCACCATAAATTTTTTATTCAAATCCCACACGAAGCCGTTCGTCGTCGATCTAAAGAACATTGGAATGAAAATACAATCTGGCCGTTAGATTTGCAGTCAATTTATTAAGTTTGAAGAAAATTGGATCACAAACCAGCCGAAAAACTGTTTTTTTTTTGCTTAACAATCTTCAAAGGTTTCCTCATGGTGATGGTGAGAAAAAAATCATAGAATCATCCAACGGAATCCGTGAGTGTTCAGCAAAGAAAAGTAATTACGACTAATCAGTCGTGGATGATGGATAAACCCGGTACTAATCAAAATTTTTACGATCCCGAATTTTTGAAGGTGAACTCCGGATCGCTTTAAAAGTTCATTGACTATTAGATTTCTGACAGTTACCTTTACGGAGTTACAATGTTTAATAATTATTTTAACGTCTTCGAGGTTGAACGTTCCTTGCCTTTCCAATGATAGAATCTAATGTTGAATGACTTTGAACCAACATTTATCTATACAATTAGATAAAGAAAAAAGTATTCTCCGGTTAAAAGGGAGCGTTTACCTTGAAATCTGCAAGGCGCCTCTGCCCAGACGATGCCGAAGAGCATAATAATATGTTTCCCTTGAAATATGGCAAAAAGTTTTTTTGCTGCACAACGCAGTAAACATTTTTGCAACCTGGCATATTGTATTTCGGAAAATATCACTAAACAAAAACGAGAAGAGACGATGCTTCGATAGTTTGCCGCTTACGTGTGCATAAATTCAACGACGGCGCCGTTTAATCATTCCAATCGTAAAAAATGTACACACTCTGGCATTAATATTTCGAAAGCTTTCCACAAGCTATTCTAACCGTAGCATGTACCCAGGGATTCCACGTTTCCCATCCTGCATCAGAGATCTTGTGCCTTATTTTTTTCCATTTTATTAAATAATAAGTTTTCGCATCAAAAAAATTTTCTGTCATTATGTTTTCCGGTGAGTGTGAACGGAGAAGCAAAACGAGACAATTAAAGTCTCGAACTTTTTCCAAATTCGCGATTTCTTTGTGTCGCACGAAAAACCTTTTGAACGTCCGAAAATGAGCGGTTGCTCATGAACTTTTCCAATAATGCGGTGACAAATGTCTCGTTACGAGTTTCAACTGTTATAGTAATATTATTATTTTTATTGCCAACGAAGCAGAAAGGCTGTGTTGGATCGTGTATTTTTTAGAGCGGATTTCGCGTAGAATCGGCAAGTGTTCCATACATCTGATTATTTCAATCGATTGTAAGAGTGTAGGTACGTGTCGTTGGTATTTCTGTCTAGCACACGATCACGACTCAATTTAGTTCACACGGTGGGAGTGCGGGTGCCGATCAGCGATTCGTTACGCCCGAACGATGCGGTAGATCGTTGCGACCGTTTGCTCGTACACGGCGTTCTGAGATCTGGGTGAGAAGAGTAGCGGAAAAAAAGCGGTGACGATGGAAGAAAACAGGCGAAAGAAATGGGCGGTTGTTGGAGCGATGAGACGGGGAAGAGGCGAAGAAAGAACGTATAGTAGGAGTAACGAAAGCTCTGCGAAATTGGCACCAATATATGGAGAGAGCAGACGCGACTCGTTAATCCTCCCAATAATAGATTGTGTGGACGTCGTTCGGCGACGAACTTGTTCGCTGATGCGGCGCCTCAGCAGCATGTGGCGCCAATCGTTGGCTCTTTCTTCGGAAAGGGTCGGCTGATTTGTTTGTGCTCTCATTCGGGAAGAGTTTTACGCATTCGAATTGAAAAGTCGGCAACAAACTGGCGCCACACTGAGTTTACGTGTCTGCACGAGCCACACACCTATGATGCACACCTTCACCTATTTTCTTATTACCAAATCTGAACTTTGCAAGCAAACATATTTTCTTTATGCAAATAAACAACAAATATCTACGCTTTATTAATATATCATTCCTGTTTGTTGTGTATATGCGTGTATAAACCCGACGTAGTGTCGGATACGTACACACGCGTGTTTAGAACGTGCATTCCTGGGTGTTTACAGCCACTGAGCGAGCGCAGATTGATCCTGATTGCCACCATACGCACTGCTTCTGAATTGAAATTCATTGATCCTTACACTCTCCTGATCTCCGCGGGCAACCCTCGACGCAGCAGCGCCGGAAAAAAACTGTGAATTTCGTCGACGTAGATACTTTCATAACGTAGGTCCCTTCTCCGCTTATTTGCATGGCTCAAATTTACTGCGTACCTTATAGTTTTTCGAAAATTGTAGGAATTACGCGACGTAAAAGACAATTGACCACCCATTGTGAGAAATAATTCCCAAAATTACCGAATCGGCCGACTGAATATCCGTTTATCGTTAAACTTTGTGACCACATTGCATGAATCTTTGTTAAGCAGGCGATAAGTGTGAAATTTTTCAATCACTCAATTGATCTGGTCATCGTCGTTCGGAAAGGTCAATATTTCCAAGTGAAGCGTTACAATAAACGTCCTTACGCAACGATCTTATCGAAGGTTGGTTCTTTCCATTGTAAGAGAAGCATTTATTTACACTTTTATGGTGCACACTGCGATTGTCAAAGCGACCAACACATAATCGCAACAAGAGTAATTTTTTCATCCGTTAAATCATCGCGTATTTATGCACATATATGAGCAACTCCGTACCACGTAGTACGCACGATACAGAGTTTATTTCGCGACTTTTTATTCCTTCGACTGTGAGACAACTCGTAATGGTTACATATGCTAGTCATGTGATACGCGAGTCTTAATCGTCTGTATTAGTCATCGCTGGCTAGCTCGTATGAAAGCTTCTTACTATATTTTCCTTGCATCATCTTTGGCCTTTTGAAAAATTAGCATACGATAGCTACGTCACCTGTGCTTGACCCGTAACTTCGACGCTAATTTTCTTTGCTGCCTCATTTTCGAGATGCTTGTTTTTTTTTGTTTTCAAAGTGATTCATTGAAAATGCGAAAAAGTTGGCAAACTATTTTTATCGGACGATCGATGGTTTTTAGGTAAAGAACCTTCGTTTCATCCCATTTTTCCAATTTCTTTTGATCAACTCAAATTACGCCATTGTAATCCATATTTCGCCAAATTCAATGGTCAAGAACAAAGAACAGCTTGTTTATCATTCGGACGAAAATAGGGGGCCGGGGGGAAGCGGTCGCTCGCTAATTTGCACACTCTGACGCTAATGGAAACTCCGACGGTCTATTCTTTGACATATTATTTCTATAAATACGATTCGCGTGAACCACCCGAGCTAGGATGCTAGGTGAATAATGAGTGGACCATTTCCGGACATGGACCAAAGTCCAACGCGGATGTTGGAAAAATTCGGAGCATTTGGCATCAAAATTTTACTTAACGTCGAAGTTTTATTGGAAACGTTTCGACTATAAAAAAGTCGAGATTCGGTCCAAATTTCCCTGGATCGTGAGAAATCGCTTTGAAATTTGTATGAAAAACCAAGAGCCTTGAGAATGAATCTTGAAATAAACGTTGCCATCAGCATTTCCCTTCAGGAGATCGACGAGACTCTGTTTCCGCAGAGACCGAAGATTTAGAATTTCGAAGCAGTCATCAGTGAGTAGCAACCGGAAATGCAGAGATTTCAGGTCTCGCGGATGAAATTATCGCAGACTTTGAGAATGGAACTGGCGTAACGTTCAAATCGATACCAATCAAGTTTCCGCTGCACATGCTGTTTGTTATGCTATTGTTATAATTATTTCTATATAATGAGAAGCGATCAACGTCGAGGGCACACGACAGAGAGTTCAGATATAACTATATAATTGCATAACTGAGAGCGATGGCAATAGTACGTGTGCGAGGAGCGAGAGAGACTTTCTGCGTATTTCCATAATGGTCATTATATGAACGAAGGTAATTCATAAGGTCGTCGTATGTTGTTTTTCCTTTCGCCTAACATCTATAGATGGAGGTACAAAAATATCGCATATCTCAGTGAGATCGAAAGTTTTTTTGTTTCGGTCGTCCTCGTGTTCTTTGGTAGCTCAAAGAAAACAGCTATTTTTTTGCTTCGCTCGATGAATCTCGGTGTAAAAAAAAAGGAAAAAAATAAAATAAAATAATCAAACGGAAAAACGCAGTGTTGCAAAAATTTCCGCCAAGATAGACTTTTCCTTGGTTTACTTTGACTCACCGGTGCATGGTGGATAAACTTTAATAGGAGGAAAGAGCCTGAGAAGCCGGTTAGGCCTGACTTGGCGGCTCGAATCTTCCCCTGACCGCCCTTCACCCCCAGAGGGATATTGTATCATCCATTATATCAGAGAGCACCCGCCCAGAGTCAGCGCACCATACAGTACCTTAACGTGCATGTATATATAGATTCGTCGTAAGAAACTATATATACAAGCTTCTGGATGTTTTTATCATTTTCGCGCGACTATATACATCCGAGCAGCCGCATGCAGTAGCAATATGCGGCGCACCTGCGCGAATCGCTTTTTGTCTACTTGTGCACTCATCCCACATTCATGGGTGCGAGTATATAAATAGAAGAAGAATAAGAAGTGCAACGTGAGTATTCCGGACCGGTTAAGGTCCGGTACATGAGCATTATAAAGGGACATCATGCGTGCCACGTGCATATGTCTGTGTGCGTATGCACATATACAGCTTGGCGTACTTTGTGCCCGCCGTTTCTTACGGGCGCCCTCCTGCCCCACGCCGTAGCGTACGCAATAATCAGCGGAGAAAAAGGTATTTCAGTTGTGTAGTCAAAGTCTTGTCGCTATATATAGCAGAGCAATTGTACATAAAAGCAACCAGGGAATCGCTTCGCTGATGCCGATGATCCCCCTGAGGTGCATCGGTCGGTGCGCAAACTTCGCCGATTACATCGCGGGTATAATAAGGAACACTGTGTGCAACAGTAGGGACTCGATTTATCTACTCGGGTCTTGGCTGTTGTACGATTCTCGAGAAGATGAATGTCCTAATTTCCTCACTAAGGGGTTGCAACGTTTTCGATAATCTCCAAGGAAATATCGCTCCGATGTTTATCTATTGTGTTCGGAAGTGCAGATAGCAGGGCCCACAATAGTGCAGTCTCTGGGCATTTTTTTCTTGTCGCCTAGCACGAATGAGCGGTGAAAGAGACATTGACAAAACTTGGGCTGGGAATCGGTCTAAATTTTAGGAAGAAAGAAGATTCTACTGTATGGATCCTGCGGGAACATCGCATATATATCGTATAGCGGGGCAAAGAAACGCTTATTCGCGCAACGTTGGGCTGCATATACTCTTTTATCTGTTTCTCTCTCCCTGCCAAGCCGAACGATGTTGATCACTGACTGGGTCTCCACCGTTGAGCGTGCACGTATACACGCGCACGAGTTATGCATCGTGCGTGTACACGAGTCCCGCGTGCGCGGCGATTCTCTTCTCTCATCGCGAGTTCGCGTGCGAGCACCAAACCGCTCCGAAGTTATTTTCATCCAACCAGTTTTGCGCGAGCGTTCTCGTGAGTGGGTAAAAGAGGGACGGAAAAAAGGGGAAGACGATATGCAGCGGGAGGAGGGATAGAAAAAAAGAAAATGCGCGATCCTGGAAGAAACGAAATAAAGGAAAAAGAATAGTCGCGAGGCTGCCGACGAGGGGCAGTTTTGCACGATGAGCTAGCGGGCGTGTGCGATGCCTGCTGGATGGGGACCCCGCAAACTCATGAGAACCTCGCCCAGCTTCTTCCAGACCCCGAAGGATCGGTCGCTCCGGCAAAGTCTCTCGAGACATCGAGAGCAGGAGCGAGTGGACGTTGGCCACAAGAGGGCAAGCGGGGAACGGCACTCTCTGCCCTCTCGCGGTCTTGCAATGAAGAAAAAGCAACATAACGAGAGAAACAGAGAGAAAATATCGCGACATTAAAACAAGGGGGAAATGTGAATCGCCCGCGAAGTTTCGCCAACTCGAGAGATCCCAATCGCGGGGAAGGTCAGACAGGGCCCCGTGTCTATACGTACGAGCACACGTGACACACGCGAGTTACTTTCGTAAACGCAAATGCGTTGCCCCTTTTTTTGACGTTGTACATTTTTCGAGATTGCTTCGGTGCGGGGAGCTTTCCAAGAATCTCGATGCTGTAATTTCATCATCTGCTTCTTCGCATAGAATTCCCTACAATATTTATCATTTTTATAACGATTCTTCGTACATTCTGTAATCCTATCGGTTGCCCGTACAACGGATATTATTTCATACGTTATTTCTCTGATGATCACTCTTGCGGTCACCTTTATTCTGCGTTTTGCGGTTGCAGCAAATGCCTTGGATACTTTTTCCCGTTAATCACAAGCAAAGATACGTCAACAGCCAAAGCGGAATATTTTTTAGCATATAAAATAAAAAAAATTAAGAGAATCGCATATCGTACCCATGCAAATCGATACACTGATGAGTTCGTCTCATTTTTCATACGCAGCAGAAGCAGCAGCATCAGCACTGAAATGCTGACGATATTTCTTTATTTTTTTCTTATTGTGCGGGTGCAGTTTTGGTCCAACCGGATTTGCCTGTGTCAATGACTGCGGTGACGATGGTTCAGACGCTCGCACATCGCCACATAAATATATAAGATTCCGTGTGAATCTAATATCCGGAACGAAGGACCACATGCTGCCATAGGCAGGGCTGAGACTCGCTCGAGTAGAAAAATATAGTGCACGATTTCCGAGACAGCCCGCCACGGCGAATTTGAAGCTTCACCGATTCGAAGAATGAATGTTAAATAATATAACGAAAATATATTTAAATATCGAACGGATGAGAAAAAGGGCTTTTAATATTCGACTCTCTCCCTTTCCCTTGGGTTCGAAGGTGGCCGAGAAGGAGGTGGCAATAAATAATCGTCTCTCGTGCTTCTCTCTTTCTCTCTCACGTGTGTGCGATAAGAGACCAGCGGCAAAATACAAAACGCTTTGCACTCCGTGACAGAGACGGAGGAACAAAAAGTACAACGAAAAAAGAAGAAGAAACGAACCGGAGGGGGGTGGGAGGGGGGGGGGCGCCGCAGGACAAGAAGAGGCCCAACAGGCCAGGTTAAACTTAGCCTGATGCCTCGACGTCTTCTCTCTTTACCGCGAATTCAGGATCAGAAGCATCCCACCGGACGCTCAAATTATATAAATATACATATACTACGTGGCTATATGTATGTACGTTCATGTTATTTACCATATGCTGGGTGTCCCACGTAGAATGTCCAATAATCTGAACTCAATTTTTCAACAAAATGTCAAATCGATATTCTGCCAATCACTTTTACATATAGAACCTCTGCCTAGTTTATTATTCAAAAGTTATTAAAGTCGAAATTTTTTTTTCACTTTTCCGGCACTGTCTTTGATTGATGAAAACTGCAGCCAAATTTTATCAAGCATACGCTGAGGGTGGAAGGAAACTGGAAAAACTCTTGTCCATCGCATTGCTGTGTCTTAACGGAGAGCATGCAGGTAGGAGTCTTCTCAGTCGATGGGTTATGAGCCACAATACGATTAAAGTCTCGCGCATCTACTTTTTGCCTGAATGACGATCAGCTGTGAAAAATGTCGGGATCTACCAATTTTTTCCCTGTTTGTGTAACCGACGACGTGTTTTCTGCGACTTGACATATTAATGGTCCATTAATTATTTAGCGCAGCATCAAATTTATCGCTCGAATTCACGCTGCTGTCGTACATTCGATCTCCGACACCCTATAGACTTGTCCGTACTCTTCTTCTTCGGCGAAACGGTTCCTCTCGTTCATTACACGGTTTTATGAACTCTTGCTTTTGCTACTCGACTTTATCGATGTATTTTCGTTCACACACTCTCGCATCAGGCTATAGGGTATCCAAAAACAACGTTTTACGTTGTTTGCAATTTTTCAATTTAGGTCTAACCGATGCAGGATCAAAATGTTAGTTTACGTTCGTGCATCTTTCGGATTATTTTATCAACAATTTTTTGCGGCCTGGATGATTTTTTAAAGAAACGAACTATGTGTGTTTGTTGTTAAATTTACGGTGAATGTTTCGTAAATAAATTAAACTCTGGAAATTGAGAAAAATGTGAAAAAAAACATGGTAAAAAGCTCGAATGAGTGATAGTAATTTTGAATACTGGTTTTTTAGATGCCAGTTTTCATCCTCACGTATTTCATATGTGGTGAGAACCGTTTTCTCGTGACCGAGAGATTGCACCAGTGAATGCGTTTTATGGATGCGCTCTCCAGGCAGACTTAGAATCTGCTCGCATTATCCAGCGTAAACGATTACCTGGAATTTGTGTATTTATAGCAGCCAATCAGTGAAGAATATCGGGCTCGTCCGAGGATTCAAACGCGGCTGAGGAAAAGTTACATTTATGTACTGTGCTCTTTCTTTTTTAAATTCTTTCCATTTTCTTTGTCTATTTTTCAAACTATTTTCTGTATCTAACCTACTGAGAATGGTATTCAAACGCGTTCGTAATTATAGAGTTCTATTTATAGAAGAAACATCTTGCTTAAAATTACTATCACGCATACGACTTTTTTCTTTGAACGCTCCACTTCGTGTGCCGGAAATCGGATCAACTTTTTTCTTGGTATTTCCAATGGAAATCGCGAAAATCCAAGAGACGATGTTGATTAAATTCAAATTCATTTCTCCGAACTGTGTTTGCTTGTTTGTTTTTTTTTTCCTTATTATTGGCAATCACAGTTCGGGGTCAGTCTTGGCGTGTAATGGTTCAAGAATTGATTCGATAAACTGGTTCTTCTCAAACAACGGATATGTAGCAGCGTGAACTTATTCACGTAAGAGATTTCACGATTACCGTTTATTTGTCCATTTCCTTGTTTTGATAGTTGGTACATTCTTCAATAAGCATGCACGATGCATGGATATCCATGCATCAATTACATAATACGTAAACATTCGTATGCACGATCCGACGATCGATCGTTTATATGTTCTCTGCTGCGCAGTGAGGAGACCTCTGGAACCTCAAAGTTGGCCGCGTAACATATAACATATTCAATCATTGGCCATTTCTGGTTAGTCATTGGCAAATATGTGTTGTATTATCGATAAAACGTGTCAAAGCATCGAACATGCTGCTATGGGGTTTCCTTTGGGCCAATCATTGCACGATTAGCGCCAATGAAAAAATAAAAAAATCAGCGTAGCTTTCTCCGTTTCAAACACTTTCTAACCAAGCTAATGTCCAAGCGGATTGTGTAAAAGGCATCAGCATGCGTTTCTGCACGTGCACGTGTGCGTGTGAACTTACGAATATTTATGCGAGAGTTATAATTGAGGCAGCGTTTGGAAAACTCGCAAGGGTTCGAGGACGATAAAAGTCGGACGAAAAATTCTTGAGAACAAGATCTCATGCAATTACATTCAATTTTACAATTTCGCAGCATTAATTTCTATCTCTCCCTTCACCAATAATTTCTTTTTTTTTATCATATTCGCTTTTTTTGTAAATAATAATGCAAGATGTAAAATAAAACGTGTGCATGTTGCGAAGCGACCAGACGTTTAGACGGTGCGTTCGTGCATTAAAGTCACTGGCTTTACGAAGCATAAATCGTTCGGAGCTCTCGCTAGTTACAGGCTCCCCCATATTATTACTCATGGTAGCTGTGTGTATCTGACCTCCAGTTCGTAGTGACGACGAATTATCGTGAATACGGGAATCACACTACACTCCGGTAAACTTTGCACACATTTTTTTCCACTGTCGCTTGAAAAAATGAACTTTACCATATATTATTTGAAACATAAAGTTTTTACAGCTCGAAACTTATCATTAGTCTCTACAACTCCTCTGAATATTTTTCGATCGTACAATTTCATTTGCAGAAATGAATATTTCGGGATAGAACGTGTTCATTGCCACACGACCTATATTTCGGTAAAACTGCCAGAACGTCAATTTTTTTTGTCCTTTAAACGATTTGAATAAACTTGACTAGCTCTCTACACATTTGACATACACAAGGGGTTCACTGATTTCATGTATTTTTGAAAGTTTTCGCTCGTCGATATTTCAAGGGCTGTCTCAAGTTTCATTGACTATTGTCCTTATTTTCTTAATTATAAGTAAACTGACCTCTGTATGGTCTATGATCATTGTTCGTCGACATAGCGTAATTTGCACGTTCGTGAGGATTCCTGCCAGGGAACTGCTAATTCGTAAAATACTCTCGCCGCCAATGCGATTTCGTCTGTTCCATCGCTATTTTTTAATATATCCGAATTTCCATGTTAATCAATAAATTAGCAGATTTTCGAGTGTGCTCAGGAATTATTCGGAGAAGAAATTAACCGTTAAAAATTTAGGCCTTTCATATGTATAGCGTGTGATGAATTCGGGTAGATACTAACTATCGTATCCAGGAAAATTTAAGGAGCAATCGGAAAAATTTTACACCATGAGATAGCAGCAGGATTACAAAACATTTAGAGAAATGATCTCTCATTAAACAACATTTGAAAACGTCGTAGAAAAAATCGTCACTTCGCAGTGTTACTTTTGATTTTTCATTTGGATACATATTCCCAGCAACTCAAGTCTGCTTACGCAATTATTACTTTCGCAAATAAACTTTCAAAGCTATTAATTCCGGATACAATAGAGACAAGATATTTTTGTGAGAATCGTAAACATTATTACGTAAATATATGCCAGTGTGCAACTTGGCATTAGAGTAAAATGTTATGCTTACGATTATACTCTTCAGTCATCATCATCACCTTCGTCAGCAGTTGGCAGCCAGCGCTGTCGTATCATTGTATAAACCTCATAATCACCTTTGGTATCGAATATGAATGATAAACAGATATTTCCATAGGTGACTGGCGCCACGATCTGCGAACGACACGTTTTACAGCAAATGAACTATCACTATCAACCTTATTTGCCACGTCGTACGCACTCGCTTTATCGAATGATGAAATGAAAAATATTTTCCAATGTGACATACGCGTGGAGTATGTTTATACAAAGCGCACTAAAATAAATTTCGTGATCGTCGTACCGTCGGATGTTGGGGTACACAGTTTTCATCGTATTGGATCTTAATTTATTTTTATATTCATACGAAACACTAGTCTCTGGAAAAAAGAAATTGATGTTTGTCCACTCTCGTTGATAATTTTACTTCCTTCATCGAATTGCATCGAACGTCTCATTTCTTTGGAGCCATTATTTCCTGCTAGCTGAGTAACTGGTGGCATCGAGATTGCTTCTCACTTCCCAGGATTTCTCTGTAAAGTCTTATTGACATCGCAAGTCGTCAACTTCATAATAATGATTCCTTTTATTCGCAATGACGTCATGCATTATCATTTTAGTCTTCTACCGAAATCGCCGAAACGTTACATTCTGGAGTATCAATCAGCACAAAGCAAATCGATTATGCGAGCCTTAGGGTACAGGGGCATTGAAAATACCACTGAGCAGTATTAAACTAACGTTGACTGTTATGTATAATAGATTAAAGATAAGATCATGCGTGGCATGGAAACAAGTAGTGCAGGCTAGTGGTGGCTGTCCCAGTTATGCATACCGAGAGATATTACTCCTTCGCGTGCATATCAGTGCATCGCTCCGATGATACGTCCTTGCGATCTATATATGTCATTTTCATTATCCACTCATAATCCTTTGTTTGTTTATCAACACATAGACAACACACACACTTATATGTATGGATATGGAAATACGTGCATGTCGGCTTTTGAGAAACTGAGATCTTATGCGTAACTGCAACTTGAGTCGCGAGAAGAATTTCCCAAGTACCACAGTGCTAGGGATAACAACATTTTTTAATTCCGACGATATTTGGATCATTGAATTTTGAAAAAATTGGGTTTTTTTGTGGGAAGTCCTCGAGGCTCATCGCGGTGACTACAATTATTGCAGTGATTTGTGGCTTTCTTGCCGGCGGATAATATCGATTTTGAGTGTACGTTTACGTGTCGAACGAGTGCTCGATAAAAATCATCTCGAGTAAACTTTGATGCTTCGTAACCCCGTTAATATCGATTGTACAGAAATAAATGTTCCAAGATAAATTACGCAAAACGTTGACTTTTACAAAATTGATTCAGACCATTTTCCTCTCAGGGCTAACCGTTCAGGAGTTATTGAGCAGAAACCGGATTCCAACGCGCAATGGCGAAATTTCCTGATGGCAATCCCTGAACATGTTGAGAAAAAGAAACTACATGCTTAAGATTCGTTGGTGATAGAGTCTCTCGTTCTGGGATTATATATCGAAGTAAAAGGAATTATGGCATAAAAATATGTTTATGTCTGTATAGAGTCACACATAGGCATGTGTCACGTGTGAGTGCACGCGTGCGTCCGTGCCTATGTAGGAAGAGAGACGGAAGACCAGTTGGTTATGGAAAGTGAAGACGACGAGAAGGTCGATCGGCATGACGACGACCATCATTAATGTAATACATCCCATCTCGTACATCTCCTTTCGTTTATATGCTCACGGTATCGCGCGCATGTAAAACCCTTCATCGATAAAGATAAAATAATGTGCAAGAATTGAAAAGCTTTTGTCATCAAAAAGCATGTCATTTTTGTTATTATCACGATGCACAATCTATTCCTACAGGTAAAAAGTAGTTCAAGGATGTTATTTGTTACGATTTCTTTTCAATGTCGTCTCCAGTCCCATGTGCAATGAAACTCCATCAAATTCGAGCGCATTCTTTTCAAGCTATCCCACAATTTTCATAACTCGCCTCCTCCATCGTTGGGTTCGAATTCTTTCAATCTTTATGGATGCTTTGCAGAAAAATGCCATCCCTCCCGTTGTGATTCTTCTATGGCACTTATCAGGAAAACATATTTTCCTAATTACGTCTGATGTATCGTTTACCTTTCATTTTTTAGTGCAAATACGGTTTCGAAACTACAATCCATAGCTAGCAAGATAATCCATAGCTAACAATATTTCCGTTCGCGTAACTTGTGTTTGCCACTCAAAGAATCAACGTGATTTATGAAAAATACCCCATCGTCCTTTTTCCTTATTTGAAGAAAAAACTTGATCACCTCGTCAATAAGGAAACTGTTTCTATCGTATATAGCTTCTATTCCACTGAACAATCTTTCAGGGATGGAAAGTGAACGTCTTCCTGATGTAGCTTATGTGGAGTGGAAGATACTACTGTATTTACGATTCGAAAATATTGACTACCATGAACAAAGAACCAGGAAACGTAAGCGAATACGAAATGGAAAAATTTCGATGACAAGTTGTATTTCAATTATCCAAACACTGATAATGATTTTGTTGATGAATATTAAAAATGATTAAATTTTTTCCAGAATCTACTGTATTAGTTCTGAGAGCAAAAAAAAGGTAGAATGCAATTTTTTTTGTTCATCCTACCGCGAATCGTTCCTCTCAACGATAAAGTCGAGCTCGGTAAGGTAACATATTTTTCGACCCGTCAAAAATGAGCGAGATTGGAATCTCCAGAGCTTTTGGGGGTACGAGATGAAAATATGTTTTTGATTTAAAATTCTTTTATCTTTATTGAGCCTGAGACGAACTCATAGAATTCGAGTGTACTTAGTTTGTATAAATAATAATCTAACGTATTTTCGATACGCCTATTTGACGCCAACCGCGGGATACGTACACTTGCATCGATAATTGATACACGTACGATTGCACGAGTGTATTTGATCGTAGGTTTTTTCCCGTCGTTCAATCGCGTCGCGAACGGTGTCTCGTCTTCCGTGGTTGGTGGTTAAAATAGGTGGTGGTAAAACCTCGTGCGTGGTGGAACGAACTCCACCGACGTCGAAAGAGACGAATCTCCCATCCTTTTGAACAGTTCGATGCAATATCGGCAACAGGCATATACAGAAGCCGGGTCTTTGGGTCGTCGTGTATGTTCTGTCGTGTTATAACTCAGAGGTCTCAGAGGTCTTCGTCGCGAGCGTGTAAATCTGTTGGTTCGTTCGAGAAAGGACGATGTATATCGAGGCTCTCGCTTTCGTGATAGAATAAGAAACTTTTTTTCTCATTTTGCACCAAGTACGTTGAAGATCCGATTTCGCATAAGAGAATTTCCCAAGAGAGAAGACAGTTTTCTGTCGATATAATTGTTGCTAATATCGGTTGCTGTCGTTGTTGTTGTTGTTGTTCGTGTCGTGGTTGATTGTTGGAAAGTCGAACGTGCGAGAATATATATAGCTATGGAGGGACGTCGCTCAGAGATGCTCGAGAAATACGATTTTTTGGACGACGAAGTCTAGACATTCGGAGGGAAGATCAGGAAGAATAAAATCGATAACTGAGACGGGACCAGCGAGAAAGAAGAAAGCAGTGGAGCCAGAAGTGGAAAAATTTGAGGAAGGAACCGAATAAAAATTAAAAGACATACAAGAAGAAGAAAGGGAGGAAGAACCTTTGACGAGGTGAGAAAATAAGCAGCGGCGATAAAAGGACGTAAGGGCGAAGCAAACAAGAAGGCAAAAGTGGTTGGGGGAATAAAAAGTATACGAAGAATCAGAACAGGAAGAATAAGAAGAAGAAGAAGAAGTGAAAGAATAAGAAGAAGCCTCACACAAGCTGGAACGAGGGGGAACGAGTTTTCAGAGAGTCACGAACGAGGGAGTCAAGCTCCGGTGGAAGACACCAGTCTGGACCACAGGTGGTTGAGCCCTCAGCGTTTCAAGTCAACGCTCGCAAGGAAGGTACTCCAACCCCGGCCGGGAGAATCCCGACCGGACAAACGATATACCGGATTCCCGAGTTTTTCGGCTGCTATCACGATTTCTTTTTTTTTTTACAATTCAATAACCCATCGAGCCTGAAAATCTCACGAAACAGCTTCCTCGAAGATTTCATCTTAACTACGAGACTTCTGCAAGTTTTTCCCAACGGCAACAAGTTCCTGGCGCCAGGTCAGTAAACACTTTATTTTCTCATTCCTACCCTTTTCAATTTGAATAATAATTTTTATATTATGCAAGACAGTGTGTTATTGATTAATAAATTTTGAAAAACGCCAGATTTTTCTATTTTTTTTTCCTCGTTCGTTATCGTCGTCCTTTGTTTGATCATGACTTGGGATTCTTTTTTTTTATTTCAATAGAAAAACTTATTCGTAAGGATTTGCAAAAATAAATTGCCGATATGAAGAAAAATAACAAACATAAATCGTCACGGAAACGACGATTCAACTCAAAAACTGTGATAGAGCAGATAGCCGATTGACCGAAGTCATTAATTTCCGTCAATACCTAATTTTCTTTTTCCTCGAACGTTTAATTATTTGCGTTTTAGTTATCAATTCTTATTTTCGATCGTAGTTACTCTCGTGGCGCTGGCGAGACGAAAGTTTTCTGAGATACTGATTTTTCCAATTTCTTCGTCTTCCGTTGTGAGGATCGTAATTTCCTGTAGAAATTTTCGAGCTGCAAAGATTAAGATTCACGAGGATCAGCAAGTGCAGAATTTTTTATTGGGCTATAAAAACTGGCCAACGACAGGCTCTCCCATTATTTCTACTCGTGGGGTTCAATTAATAAATTTAATTATAAACACTAGCATCGAACATGCCAATCAGCTGGAAAATCTTTTGATGAGTCACGCGTACAGAAAATACGAATTCAAAACGTATAATAAATCTGTTCATAAATATTCATAGAAATGAATGCGAATAATTTGTTTTTTTTTTTCGATGAATATCGATGGTAAAACAATTATTCTCAAACATCATTATTTTTCTTGTAAAACTAGCAAACATGTGCATTCTTTATTCGGTGATCGTCGAAAACAATCGATGCGCAAAATCCTTTCGAAATTAATGGTTTTTTTATACTAAATCAACGAATTCTCTCGCGTGTTTATTAATTTGAAAGAAAAAAAAATGCCAATAAGTGGAATTTTTACGAAAACGACGTTTAATTAAAAAGAAAGCGCTTCGGGACTCTCGAAAATGTGCTGTCTCTACTTTCGCAAGTTATATTCATAATCCCTATTTCCCATACGTCAAGTGTTATTTTATTATTTTGTTCGCCACGATTATCGGAGGTTCAATGTAAAATATTAACTTTCATTTTAAACGAGACTTGTTTTATCTTAAATGATTCTATAAAACTGGCATCTGCTTTGTTCTCGATAAAAATATATCAATATAATTTACGACCATTCGATACAATTGAGCTCATGAATTCTATAGAAGGAGCCTTTTATATATACATGGTAAATCTTTTGGGTGGCATAAAACGTTCACGTACGTATGGTAAATATATATAAGAAAGCCGCACGATAAACAGGAAGGTAAAAATACTCCAAGATCGTGAGTGCATGCGCTTTATTTGTGACTGCCGGGGGATTATAACGAGAAAAGGCTCGTGAGAGATCGAGGTACGCGACGTGAGAGGTTGATTAATCAATCAAGTCACAGTTAACGTGTATCGCGGGGTGACTCCGGTTCGTACCAGATCTCTCACCCGAGGTGGCATTATCAAGATACAAAAACGTTCATTTGTCTGTAAACTTATTACTCAAGACTAAGAAAAAAAAGCCCCAAATTTTCCACTTTTGTTGGATATCGAGAACAATTATTACCAAGCAGCTTTTTATCTTGTGGGAGTTCAATAGGAAACTATTTTTCAAAAATCCAATCAATCAGGATTTAATCTTGACGTAAAAGCTGGAAATTCGTACCGACGTTCGAATTAAATCACGTAATTTCTGGAGTCCTAAATGAAGCAAACATTTTTAACGATTTGTTTCATATTTAAACGATTTTCGCATCTAGGAATAAAGAGCAAACGAAAGAACTGGATTATTTTCCTTTCGCGAAACTTTAACAAGAACACCTGAAAGTTCAACTAGACTTGCACGTTCACGTTTAGCGAGTGCAGGTCAGCCTCTGGTGTTCCGACGCGCTTGGCCAGAGCGCTCGAGAAAAACCATTTCTCAGAATAACGTAACGTGAAAAGTGTCATTACAGAGAATTTTTCCGAAATTTCTTCCTTCCATTATTGGCAGAACCGAATCAGATGATGTAAATATTTTCCATGAATGAAAATGAGAGATCGGTTGCTCGAAGATCGAAAAACAAACGAGTTTCTCGAAGACACGTCATCATGTTTTCCAAAAGGAAATCGCCACAAATGTCAAAACAAGAAATTCGTAACTCAATGATATTTTGTTATCTCGTTATCATTAACGTTACATAATGGAAATAAAAGCAATCGAAACTTGCCCTCTAAATTGGAGATTTCCATGTGAAATAATGGTGCAGTGAGAATCTGAACGTTCCAGTCCACACTGTACTCCTCACACATAGGAGTCTTCTTCTCGAATAAGCAGGAATTAAATCATCGAGATGAGCAAATATGTGCTTATTGTCATAGAATGTTTGATTTACTGATTCCAAGGGAATCTGGCATGTGAACACGCGTGACGTTTCGTGGGCTCGATCTCGCGTGGTTTTTTATAGACTGCCACACTTATTATTCCTAATCATGATAATAAAATCCGTATATACACACACAGATAGATATAAAAATGACAAATGTCGTGCCTGACAGTCTATCAATGACTACGCCGTTGTCGACTAGGTTCAATTAATATAGATCATTCGAGTGTGCACAACACACAAGCTTTATACACCGCGGCCTTTCGAGTGCGAAATCAGATAGATGTTGGCTGTCTAATTTACAAGAGGATCAAAGTTTCAAGGCTTCAATAAATATGGAAAGTTCGGAATCGTCTAAACATTTTCGGAGTAGATGAAATGTTCAAATATTCCAAATGATAATTCGAAAAACGTACGAGCCACTGGTTCGATCCAAAGGATTACGATTTTCTTCGCGTAACATCATTATTATAAATATCCGGGCAATGTCTTCTCTCACGACCTAATCCTCACCTCATCCCTGTACGAATCGACACGCGTAAACAGCTCGATGTCAAATCGATAGAAGTTCGAGGAAAGAGGATTTTAGGATTTAAAATGGAAACACGCACACACAAAGTTTTATAGAGTCCAGTTCTTGTCAGTGTTCAGTCACGATTTTCTTTTTTCTACACAATCCCGGTATCCCGAGGATATGTACACCGATGTGTCTGGATATAAATAAGCGTAATACCGTTAGATCGTCGAACTGAAGAGCTTGTCTCCGTCGATATGTCCAGTTAACTTGTGACCCTTACCAATACAACCGATTACTCTTATATTTATATATCCAGACGAATGCATCGGTTTGTAAGCAGAAATCGAACGTTAATATGAATAATTAAAATATCACGATACTCG
The DNA here is from genome assembly GCA_030522525.1 of Campopleginae sp. 14b. NCBI lineage: Eukaryota > Metazoa > Arthropoda > Insecta > Hymenoptera > Ichneumonidae > Campopleginae sp. 14b. The sequence goes on from JAPYYS010000268.1 coordinate 76,236, forward strand.
ATAAAGATATACTCGAATGATTCATAGATTTTGGAGTAAAATTCACAGAGATATGGAGAAAAAGATTTGCCGATTCCGAATAAGCAATACCGCGTTGTTACAGTATTTGGTGGTTCCGTATAAAGTAAGGAGACTTTAGTATCTGCTAATTTTTCATTCACATTCATTTGGATATTCTGAAAATAAATGCATTTCGTTCTCTCTGTCGTATCGTGCGTTTCCACGGACTTGCTTTTTTTTTTCACGCGCTAATAACTCGAAGTGTCTACATATTTTACGAGTTTTCGTTTGCGTCATTCACAACGAGCGTGCGTGACTGACCAATCTAATCTTTCGTTAAACGGAGAAATAAGCCAGGTAAAAGCGGTCAGCGCTTTATTGGAAAAATATTTTATCTAGCCAACGTGTGCAAAATCACGAACGTCGCTAATTTCTCACGTTACATTTCGACAAGTCGATTTTTGCTTCACGAGCAGGATCAATATTGATGAAAACATTTGTCTTGCGTCTCAAATATTTCATCATTCATTTCAGTATATTTTCCGAAAAATATTTGTTGCGAATTATTTTCTTAATAAAAAAAATGCATTACCCCGATACTGGAATGATTGTCATTATTTTCTTTTTTCCACAATTTATTACGATAAAATAATTGTGCACTCAGTAAACTCGTATCGATTTAAATTCATGAATATTCAAATGAAATATTTCAGGTTGAGGGATCCGGAGTGGTGATCGCGTGAATTACGGATTCACTCACGATAGAAGGATATAATTTTGATTGGAGAAACATTGACACTAAAGTGCAACGATAACGAGTAAAAATGACGGCAAAAATTGTTAAAACGAAACTGGTTCCGCCTGATGGTGGATGGGGTTGGGTCATTCTGTTTTCCGCGCTGGTCGTTAATTTCTTGATACCGGGTACGGTAAAGTCCTTCGGTGTCCTCTTCGTTGAGTTTCTTCAAGTATTCAAGGCTTCGCCAACCGCGGCCTCGTGGATGCCAGCTCTGTGTTACTTCCTGTACAGTTCTCTCGGTAAGTTGGCAAACTATAAAACTTGACATTCGTCCCTTTCATCCCCTCTTTTCCTTCATTCCAATCGACTTTTATGACTCTATTTAAAAAATCACGTTTTTCATTCGAGGTCATGCCAAAGACTTACGAGTAATTTACTCGATAACGCGTCGTCCGGTTGTTGAAGTGATTTTAATTGGCGAATTATTTCTCGCCAATAAAACAAAAATTCACAAATAAATTTTCCTTTGTTTAGTCTTCATCGCTTTTTATTTGCAACTTATTGATCACTCCGCAGAAAAACGATTAAACGTTCCATTGATTTGGATTTTTCTGTCAACAACGATGGCAGGAAATTATAACTTTTGGCTTTTTGTTGGCAATAATATCCATTTACAATCTTTGTTGTGTCTGTTTGAAAAAAGGCCCACTCTCGAGTGTCCTGTCGATGAAGTACTCGTACAAAACGGTTACTCTCATCGGTGGTACGTTCGCTGCTACGGGAATGATGTTGAGCTACTTTGCGACGTCGGTTTCGTATCTTTATGTCAGGTGAGTACCGTTCTCGTGGAAATACGAGAAATACAAAACGTATAAATAGCGAGAATTGTTTTTCCTTCCAATATTTCGATTTATATAAATGGAAGATGCTAGAGCCCGTATTCGACGGTGAAACGGGAAATTTCTACACGGAAATTTTTCCGAAACTTCGCTTTTACTACTGACAGAAATCATTATTAACTTTTTATTATCAGGAAAATCGTTTCTTATCGTTGACATTCAACTACACCGGAGATGACGTCGAACTAAAAAATTCCGACTAATAGTAAAGTAAAGAGAATGATATAAATATATTGCAGAAAAAAAAACGTAATTTTTTTACGGATATATATTTTTCTTATCATTCCAGAATGTCATAAATTTTTTTCCGTCTACGAATTTTTCCATTTCTTGTTCGCACGACGCTTTGTCTCTAGTTACCGTTTCAACGTACCTTTATGCCGCGCAGTTTTCTCTTTTTATTCTCTACTTGCTGCGTCTCATCTTATTTTCGCCCTTTCGGTTCTAAGTGCGAAGCACCATTCATAATTCATCCACTTGCTCAGTGGCACGGTTCTCGATTCCTCCTTTAACTCTCCGAGCCATAGTAATTGCCCGAATGCCGTACATATATGATTGAATGGCCGAATTTGAAAAAAAATGTATAATTTATTAAACTACCAACGGAGTAGAAGTTTTTTGCACCAATTCTATTCCTTTGAAGATTTTTGAGGAATTTTTTTTAAAATATTATCGTGCTGTAGTTTTTTTTTTTAGACAAATGGAGAAACTGCAAGTAGGAAATTTCGAATTAATTGTTTTTCGTAAAGGCTTTAAGGGCAAAATGGTATCTACGTTTACAATAAAAATGAATCAATTGCCTCAAAATTGAACGCTTTTTTGATGTTTTTCTCTTTTCGATATTTAGCTACGGGATCATGGTTGGAATTGGGGCTGGATTGACGTTTCCTCCGACAGTTTACATCGTAACGGCCTATTTCGAAAGATTACGCGGTTTCGCTAACGGCCTCTGTATATCTGGAAGTGCCATCGGGACTATTGTCTTGCCACTGTTTCTTCAATATCTTCTCAATCAGTTTGGTCATCGGTAAGAATTTTCTATTCATTATTTTAACAATATAATTAATGTTTGTTAATTTTATAACGGTTCGCAATCAGCACACCAACGCAGTATTAAAAATTCTTCAATACTTTAAATTTTTTCTTCAAATTTTGTCTCGATACTCAAAATGGATAGTAATGTGGCGAATTTTATTTCATTTTAATACAAATTTGGATTTTGCTGATGAGGAGAATTCGGAGCCGCGGCGAGTCTTGATTGCCATCGAGTAATTTCTTAAATTTCCATTTCACCCCTAACGGCGAATAAAAAAAATGTCAATACTTGAAAGTAACCTGTTGGTTTGCGGCGACATTGAGCCCTGAAGAAACTTTAATTGACCCGCATCGCGTGCATATTGGAGCGACTAAAATGAGTCACGAGTTGGACGAAATCCTGTTTGATCTTCCGGTACCAATTGTTGACATGCGACGTAAGGAGTCAAAGCGGAGAATAAACATGGTGCATTATTATCGAAAATGCATGCGAGCATTTAACTAAAGCGAGGCTTGCATGACATGAAAGAAAAAAAGACTTCATCCTTGAATGTAGTTCCGGAAAAATGGTTAAAAAAAATTGGTTCATCGTGTTACATCGAACTTTTTTTCTTTTGTAGTGGAGCGGTATTGATAATGGGAGCGATAACGTTGAATACGCTGGTTTGCGCTTTGCTATATCATCCGGTCGAAGAACACATGAAAGAAGTGCCGATCGAAGAAGGGATCGATAACGAGGCAATGTCGTTGGACGAGCCACCGGCCGAGACAAAAATTCGTATAAGTTTGCCGAGCATCTCGGAGCCCAATACGATAGTTCCTCACGAAACGATGAATCCGAGCGCCGATACATCCTCCTCCCATTTGACAGATTTATCGAAATATCTCGAGAAAACATTGACCGAGTCGAACATTGAGGAAACGATGAATAAGAGCGAGGAACAGCCTGAAAAATCGGAAGCCATCGAGGACAAGAAAATCGAGATGCTTCCGGATCAAACGACGACTGACGTATCGACACCATCCGTTTTGCCCATAGTTGAGTTGTCTGGTAATGCCAAATGTGTCACAACGTCCAATCTGATAGCGACGCCACCGTTGAGTCGAGGAAATTCCAGTCGAAGGAGCACCGGAAGAGAAAATTCGTTCCATCTGTCGCGTCAGCACAGCATCGTCTCGGACATGGGCCCGATAGCACTCAGTCCACGAGTCCCAGGTTTATTCAGAAGAATATTTCGTACTCAACCTGGTAAATCGAAAAACGACGATAAATCAGACGACCCGGAAACTGTGCGGTCTGATAAACAGGATAATTTGAAAAAACTCGACGAAGACTCGTCGCAAAACAGCACAAATTCAAGTCTAAGCTTTTTTGATTTTAGCGTTTTGACCGATCCAATTTATCTCGTTATTCTCATCTCAAACTCAACGTCAGCCATAAGTAACACTAATTTTATGATATTATTACCGTCTTACGCTATATCCGAAGGTTTTGACAAAAATCGATCGGCCCTTTTGTTGTCAATCGTATCAGCCTTTGATCTCGTTGGCAGAATTGGTGGGGCGTCTCTTTCGGATATGGATTTCATACCAAAGTATTATTACTTCGTTTGTGGTCTCGGACTCAGTGGTATCGCCTTAGCACTCTTGCCAATGGCTGTAAGTTACACAATGTTGTCCTTTTTCTGTGCACTTTTTGGATTATCTTCGGGCATGTATATCGGTATAACGACCGTTATCCTGGCCGACATGTTGGGAACCGAAAAATTAAGCTCTTCCTACGGTATATCTTTGTTCGTCAACGGTGTTCTTCAGCTTATAGGACCACCTTTGTGCGGCCTGGTTTACGAACAAGTTGGCTCTTACAAACCCATCTTTTTGGCACTAGGAATTATTCTCATACTTGGTACTGCCCTCTGGGCTGTTGTACCGATTATCAAAAGAAACAAAAAAGTGGTTGAAGCCGCTTGAACAATCGTCCCCAGGTTTTCAACATCATCGATTAACTCAAATTCTTATACTTTTTACCATCAAATTTATCCTTTTTTTTAAACTTTCTAACGATCCCTTAGGAAGCTCAGTGAAACTTTGAATCCTACATTTTTAATCACGGTGACCTGCTTTCGACGCAAACTCATAGATTACGATCTATCGATCCTTCATACTTCAGCGAGAACTTTCCCACGTTCATATTTCATTTTTTTACTCGCAATCGTAAAAAATATGTAAATTTTTCTTTCCAAGTTGCATTTTTCATGCAACTTTGTCATTTTTATCTTCGCAACGAAAGGAAAAAGTTTTTTTTCCCTTCATGCCTTCATCGACGACTCCTTTCTCGTTGGCCAAAAAACATGAAAAGATTTGCGATGGAAAAATGCGAACATCTGATTTCTTTGACATTCCTAAACGATTCTTTACTTTGAGAATTCAAAGGAACCGGATATCCCAACGCCATAAAAACGAGACGATTGGTCCAATCACTCAATAAAAGATGTAGCTGATAATGTTGCATCGAGTGGCACGAACGTCAAACAAACGTTTTTTTCAATTATCATCCAAGCCATTATGTCGATTAAAATTCTCTGAACGTGGTAAACGCATGCTTAAGTATGAAAACACTCGAGCATGTTGATTCCTCGCAATCGTACGTCATAACGATTCGATGTGTAATTAGCAGCAACGATTTTGGAATTACTTCCTGTTTGTTCGTTTGTTTGTTTTTTTTTTTTTTTTATCATTTTGGAAATCGTTGCGTCCACCATCCACAGTCCATCGTAACTGGTAACGGCCTTGATCAGACTCATCTTCTCGTTCAGTGAATCATTGACGTTGTCTAAGGCCGGTTTGTCGAGTTATCGGAATCTTGCCAGATCGCCACCATTTTATCCATGCCCGTTAGAGAAATTCATCAATTATAGGAATACGTAATAATAGGTTTCGTTTGTTTTTTTTATTAATAAGTATTGTGCTCATTGTAATGATCGCGCATAATTAACGATTCAATCGGACAAGCAGAAATCCGTGTTGAAATCGTTTGACGAGTTAATCCCTGCTGGATAACGAAAAAAATGTATCAAGAGTGTGATTACTTAGCGTGGATTGCTCATCACGTCCGATGGAGCCGATGAATCTTGTTAAATTATCCAGCCGACGTCTAAGGAATAATTCTTTTCCCTCTAGGGTATGGATTTATACTCTAAAGAATACAGTTCAACTTCGTAACAACGTTTTTCAACATTTCCTCAAAAAGACAAAAGAATATAATCGAAAAAAGGGATTGGGGCGACAGCCAAAAGTGTTGTATCGAAGTTACTGTATCGTGTGTAAGGATCGTCGTCGATGAAGATATCGGGGAGTGTCAATATGAAAATCTTCAAAATTATTTCCAAGCAAACATTTGGAAATTTGCGCACACCGCCACTCGCTAGTTTTTGGCATGAGAAAAAACGTACCTGGCAGTCCGAACGTTTTGGGAGGGCACTGCTGTCAAAAATGCTAACTCGTATCCTCATCGACGACCGATCCGAGAAATACGCCCGGTCGTTTATTATTAATTCTCTCCGTATTTATATCTAGTCATATCGTTTAGGGATGTACAAAACTCATATAAGAAGGTAAACACGTAAAAATAGAGCAGGTATAACAAAAACGGATACTCACTAGCGCAAATATGTCGATGCGAGCATGATTTTTCTTTTCCGCTTGGATAAAACGAGAGCGAATTCCCGAGTTAAGGGAGAGCACTAATTGATAATACATATCTGTAAAATTTCAAGATCGTTCAGGTCATGAAAGCGAGATTGACTCAAGATTAAACTTTGTACAAATGTGTTTGTTTGCGTTAATGATTTTTGAGGATTTTTTTTTCCAGTTTTCAAACGTTCGTCGATAAAACTTTTCGCTTACCAATCCATTCCATTTCCCTCTCCTTTAGAAATAACGACGGTAAATATTGTGACCGAGAGAATTATGCAGTAAAAAGGAAACTCGTTAGAAGTCTCGACGTAGTACGCGCATGAGTTTATACTTACAAAGTGTAAATTGATTGCTCTCGTCACTAATGGACGTACGTGAATGATGCAGACGCGATGCTGTGTTTTCTGCAAACAAAAAGCACCTCGAGGATGAAGACGAAATTATTATTCCCGATATCAATGATCGATGATAATGAGGATGTTAATGAAAAGCATCGAGCGATGACTAACGTCGGAGCGTCTCAACGAATGAACATGAATGGACGATAATATTCGTTTTGACGTGAATACGATTTTCCTTGGGTCACGTGAGAGTGTAAGACGCGGATTGACCGAAGCGGTTGCAGGTTGTTTTGAGAAAGCTTTTTAACGAAAATGAAAGCCTCAACGTGTCCGTCGAACGGGCAGTGGTTTGGAAAGCGTCACCTTTGAAGATACGACGAAAAAAATATGGGAGTGCATTTTCATTTGAAAATTATAGTGATTTTCGCAATCACTACGGATGAAAATTTGGAAAATCATTTTTTGGTGAATTTTATGAGCGATATGTCCAGCAAACGAATTTGGTCTGCCGAGACGAAATCATTAAGATAACAAAAATGTTTATTCTCATGATTCAGATGATTGATAACTAATTCCTATTGTAAAATGAGATCACGTAAAAATAATTTCTACAAGAACCATTATATATTCTGCTCCTTTTCGTTCTCTATACACATACAGCGTAGGTGGTTTTTTACATTGCGAAAATTGGCTCAATCGTACGTACACGGATTCGACTGTCGAATATCGTGAGATCTCGAAGGATTCTAGTGTGTTTTTTTTTCCTTTTTTGCATTATTATTTAAGCTACTTAATCGTTTTACGATGCAAATACTGTATTTGGCACCGTGCTCGTCCGGTCGATACACAACGTCTTTAGCCTCGAGGCATTACGACCAGAGATATTTCTATAATATTTTTTTTTGCGTTTTCTAAAATCGATGCCATTTTTTCGGGGCTCGCAGCAGCGTATCGAAGACACGTTTAAAAAAATGCTCGCCTCACGTCATCAGAGCTCGAATAGTTTAAAAAAAAGAAAATATTTTTTTATTTTTCCTTTTTTTTGTTGTTTTTTTTTTTATGTTCAATCTTTCGGACCTTAATATCTTTAATGATATCGCAAATCCGTTGTTTCCATTTTTTTCGGCAATTTTATTCGTCAACTAGTATTTTAGGTACTTTCTCTATACACGCACGCATACACACGCACATACCCGTCTATATGTACACAGTCTAACGCGGAAATGTGTTTTGTTACTCGCGAAAAACACCGTGGAGGACTCACGCGAGTTAAAAATCGCTGCCGCGATTTATTGCTTATTTGTGCGACCAGAATTCAATTTAAATTCCTTGTTAATATAAGCTTTCGTGAGTCACCCTCATCGATTTAATTAGCACCGAGAGATTTGCTTTCCATTGGCGTTTTGCCGTTCAGCGGAAAATAGAATTTGCGTGCACTGTCTTCGCGCCTATTTACAAGCTTGAGTGTGAAAGTTACGCTTTTTTAATGCTTGTTTATTCTTCTTCCTTTCGTATCTACAAACGCACGGTCGGGTCCGAGTTTTCAGCCCGATCGGACGCACCATAAAATAGTCTTTGCAAAATCGAGGCTTCTGCCCTTCGGTTTTGCTTACGACCTTTGCGGAGGTTGACGAAATGTCACACACAATTGGACGATCTTTCCTGTACATCAAAAAGCATTTCTTTTTTTTCTTTTTTATTGCTGAGAGTATTATTGAATGATAAATTATTTTATAAAAACTGAATTACTTTCCAACGAATGTTCATTTACTTATGTTTCGAATTCTTATTTCTCATTGTACGATTACAAGATTATTTTATTTGTTCAAATCCCATGACGAATTGTATACAAAATAAGTTTCCATTATTTTTATTTTTAAAATCAATGTCAAATGAGTTCCAAAAGCACGGCTGTTCTTTAATATTTATAAAAGATTGTAAAACGTGAAAAAGGAATGCTTTTCTTTCTTTGGAATCACCAAAAGTGTTCACGCACATGACACGAGCGAGTGGCCACTTATTTCATAGAAAATGACTTGGCAATCCTCGTTCTATATTTTTCGCTCCTGTATAGTTGTTTTTTTTGTTTTGTTTTATTCTCTCTAACGCTTGCACATCAATTTCCTATGGATTCAAGAGTCTTAAGCCCTCGAACGATAAATCAGGAAATTTATACTGTTTTTTTTTTTTATCGTTCGATATGAAACATTATGGGATTCGGTTGATTGTCGGACACGAACCATTCCGACAAACCCATCAACGCCTCTAGATTGTCGGCGAAAATTCCAAAAAATTTCCCTCATTCTCCGAGTAAAACTACGCAACACGCCAGGCAGAATTTCTTCTCGCCTTTTTTTCTTATGTGCAACACCATTGCACGGATCTGGCACCCGCAAAAATCAATTTCGTCGTATTTGTCTCCTTCTGGACACACGATCCTTATCTTCTTATGACCGAACATTGAACTCGAATCCAGACAAAGCATATCCAACAAAATGTAGAAGTGAAGACAGGAGTTGAATGAAGATTGTCGTGGAGATATGAAAACTGCTGAAATTTTTAGCGTGAACGAACGACACGAGCCTTCGTGGTTCCTGATCCTCAGCATTGCCTGCAATAGACAGAACACTCATTTTTATTATCGTCAACGATGGGACCCCAAGATCAACCGACCAGTGAATGGACCGAGAAAAATCCCTCCGTAGATAACAATCACAACAATTTAATTACTAGCAAAAATATCAGATTTCCATAGACTTTTCATATCAATGTTTTTTCGCTAGCGTCTTAGAAATTTACTGACTTATTCATTAATTTCTTGATCATTATTCATTTGCAACGACTTGGAAATTTTTTTGTTCAGTTTGTGAAGCACGACAGATCGAAAATGTCTCTTGATTATATATATATGGACATTTTTTTTACGATTCACTCAAATATTACAGTTTCGTTATTCGTCCATTCGCTGATCAGTTTTCCATGATTTTGAATGAATAAAAACTGTTAATTGTGAGAGAATAATTATCACCATAAGTCGTGGCTTCGCCCACCGATTTTCGTGTATTTCGTGTGTGTTTGTTTGTCGTTTAAGCGTGTGACGTTAGTGTGTGCCCGTGAGCGGACACACGCGTGTTTATGTGTGTATTTTATGTGTGAATGTGTGTGCGATGTGAACGTCAAGCGGTACGAAATTCATCTGCGCGATCATTAACGATCAATACGACCCAGAACGTGCGTTGGCCGTTACGAGGATTGTTCCGTTAAGAAGCAGCGGTATCTTTGCGACCGGCAAATGACACGATGCTACGAATTCCCTTAACCGACGTCTGCGAATAGAAATTCAATGTTGTAGAAAAAAAACTGGAATCGAAAAATTATTCGCATTCGTGGCTTAAAATTTTCACCTTTTTCTTGGAACCGTTAAGGTAGTCTTTGTACATCTCGGAACGAAGATATCTCGAGTAACTGTCGCTCTTCATCAGATGGTAAACGTGAGCCTGTGGACGGAAATAATTGCTCAGTTTCAATTTCAATTTTCGTTGATGGGTTTGGGGCGAAAATACTCATTTGAAAGAAATTCTTACGGCAGCCACGTCGAAAGACCATCGATCAGGTTTCTCCAGATTTTTCTTCGTCATCTCGAACGATCTCGAATCCACGTTTATTGGACAACTCGCGTCAGGACCCAAGTATTCGTTCCATATCTCGTCCAGTTTTGTTTGCACATCTCGCTGCGGTAACGCCTTTAAGCTCTGAACAGTTTCCCAAAACCTGTTGGTGCAAATAATATGGAATTTATCGATTGATCATCGAAAAGGCCAAGATAGGTTTGACAGGATTTTAATTTTAGACGTTAAGTCTTGGAGAGAATTAGGCGAAATCTCAAAATCAAGTTTCATGTTTTTTTTTTTAGAGTTTTTCCCCCATTGGGGAACTTTTTTGACACTTTATATCTTTCCCAAATAAAATACGAAAGATACGGGATTCCTTAATGATAATTGATTAATGAGAGGATTTAAAAAAAATGCTCACTTGAGATTTTCGCCACTAAATTCCTTGTCAAGAAATCGGATGAACTGTTCACGTCCAACGGGATCTTGAAGTAATTCCTGCAGGCTAAAAGCCCACCGCTTGACCCTCCTGACCGATATTTCTTTACTGGAAAACAAGATAATCATAAAACAACGAAATCCCATGGTTGAAACGAAAAAGAAAAAAAAAGCTGTCTCATTTTTCACTCACGCTAATTTTTCCTGTTCCCACATTTCCGGGCTATCAGTAACCCAAGGATTACCGAGTTCGGGTTGCGTGAACACGGGATCGTATTCGACGTATTGTTCGAAATAACCGATGAGCCTGTTGTGCAACAAATTTCTCGATAATTCGTAGCTCGAGCGAAAATAAAAGATTCAACGAAAAATGATGAGAAAAAAAGACAAATAACAAAGAATCAGAAGAAAAAACTTGCAACAGAATTTACTCACGCTTCCGCAACTTTGGATACTTTGATGTTACGTCTGTCTAGTCTTTGTTTCAACATATCGATCTCTCTCCGAACGCTTTCGGCCGATGGGCTTGGACTCTGATCCGCGTGAGTTGGCGATATTCGTCCACCTGCTACTCCCAGTTGCAAATGTCGACTGGCCTTGATAATCGGTTTGTTGCTCCTACAAGCTTTTTTTATGTCCATCTCAGTCGTATTCACACAACCGGGCTGTCGCCACCATCAAGAAAAAAGAAAATTTATCCGTTTTTAACATTTTTAATAAAAAAAATCAATGAACCACGATTCTTTATCCCTCAGAAAAGAGTCTTTCAATTATTTCGACGTTACTGAAACCTTTTGGGGCTAATCATCGAAAAAAAATGAAGTCACATGTTTAACCCTCCTCGGCTAACGATGTTTTGATCAACCGTTAAAGCTGACGATGCGTTGTTCGTCGCTTTGGCTTATTTTGGAATTTCAGAGCTTTCCGAAAAAATCGGACAATTTCAATAACAATTTCATGCAAAATATGAATACGAGCATACACTAATGACCCATTCGTTAGCGATTGAGGGTTTAAAAGATGTGTACGTAGGTATTATATAAACGATAGTACAAAATTGACGTTTTATAGGATCTTTTGAAAATTACCATCGGCCGATGAACGTCCCAAAAGGCTCGTTCTTGACTGTCCAAAACTTTTCTTTCGAGCTTATCTCTTTTCTTGTCAACTTTACTCTGTGCCTCGGCTTGCATAAAGATAAATTCCCACTTGCGTGAGAACATTTTCTGCAGTCTTGCGAGATTTTCCGCCTCGTAATCGGCCAATTCCAGGCGCGTTTTGTTCTGCATCGTTCGTTTACACAAGTAAACAGCTGAAAAATAGTAAAGCACGATGAGAATTCTTGATCTCTGGTTAATTGGACGGATTTTTAGGCGAAGAAAACTTGTGATGAAACGTTCGGGGAGACATCAATGTCACGAGTTATTTCATTTACCATAATCAGTATTTTCCGGTTCCCAACAATTCGACGGCCAAAAATAAGGGGTTTGGAATCGATAGAAAGTGTTGTCATTTTTCACGGTGAGGCAGTGATCGTCAATGGGAAAAAAGTATCCGTGGGACGCCATTAAGTGGGCTACGTGAAGAGCTTCTTGATCGTCGATCTCCATGTTTTTCATCATCCACGTTATGAGATCGGTGCCTGTGAGGAAACATTTTTTTTCCAATTATTCTCAAAGCCTTTAACGGTGAATTACAGAAAATGAAAAATATCGCAAACGGAGTTTTCAGGAGGAGGAGGAGGAGGAGGAGGAACGTTGATAAACGTCAATAATGACGTGTGGACAATTAAGAAATGTTGGTACGTTAGGCTTACCGGTGAAAACCGAAGGTATTTTGGTCATAAAACTCTTGACCGTTCTGACGGGAACTCCGTTGACTTCATCCAACATTTTCTCGACTATGGACTCCATCTGGAAGCGAGGAAAGGCAGACAGAGCTCTTATAATTCGTTGGACTAATAGCTATTCATTGTGTGACCGATAAAGGCAACATCATGTACAAAAAATATATTTGTTCATCGGTCAACGGTATAGATATGTGTCATGGGGGATATTTATGGGTTACGAAGTCGAAGTTGCGGGTGTACCGATGAGCGGGATCACGAAACACATGAGCATGGAAGTAAAAGCGACGGAGAGCGAGGATGAGAGCGAGAGGGGGGAGAGGAGTGATCGAAGTGACCAACGATGTCACAAATACTGAGGGTTAATATGTACATACACGCGACTCGACGAATGTTGTTCGATAAGTTGTCCTAGTCTTTGCTTATGTTTTCTTAGATGTTTGGATCGAGACGTCTGTACCGTGCAACATGTACGGACATTTCAACATTGACAAAACGGTAGAGAGAGAGGGAGAGCAGAAAGAAGAAGAAAGAGAGAGATCGACGAGCTTTAGTGGAGAATGGAAAACGATCGATCTCCACTTCGACGTAAGACGACACGATAAAAGCGGGAGGCAGCTAACGTGTTCCTTGGCAAAGGCCTTTGGCTTTTTTCCCCTCGATAGCTCTTTCTTCGCAGGTCTACCAAGAATAGACGGAACTTATAAACGAATACGTATACATCTTGGCAAAGAAAACAGAATGTCCTCTCGGGAATCTTCAGGAAGATTGACAGCTGCGGCGGGCTCGGTTACACACCAACACTTGACGAATCGATCCGATTTTACTGCCATCAGCGCTGGATCGAAGCCGCGCGAGGCCGAAAAAAATGATAGCGGTTCAAAAAGACCGGGAATTTTGAGTAGAGATATGGAGAAACTTATGGGAAAGAGCGATAAGTCAAGAAATGAAGGCACGACGAATATTCTCGATTTCAACTACTCCAACTACTTGGAGGAATTCAATGAATATTCGTTCATTTGAATTTGATAAATATCCCAAGTTGCTGTATCGTCGTAATTAGAAACCGTGGAGAAATGAGTGCCACCTGTGCCATTAACGAGGCTTAGTTCTGCATATTTTTCCACGAGCCCCGAGCGATATACCGGATTTTCGTATCGTTGCTTCTTCCACAATAGAATATTTTTCATGAATGCCAGAAAATCGAGGTCGAAAATTGCGGTGAGCTCAATGTACAGAAGAACAAAGGCCGGGACGTTTCTTTCGATGTCATATTTTCTGCTTTGTCTATTTTCCAGTCAGAATTTGCAAATCTAACGAAGAGGAATGTCGAGATATTCGATAAAGGAATGTGGGATACGACCGGGAGTTGGTGCTTTTATAAAAGACAATATAATGTTTATCCACCTTTTTTCTATCGATTATTGAATACTTTGCACTGATTTGGAAAATGTGGTCAAAAGTCCTGAATAATAAAAAGCGAAAGTTGCTCAACGTTACTTCGTGGAGGAGGTAGGTTCGTCAATTGAAATTCGACGTCAAGGAACGTGTTAATGTCGAGTCTGTCGTATCGAAGAATCGTAGATTGACAAAATCGTGTCATCATCGTACACGCGACTTTGGGTAAACGAAAACAAAGCGAGGAAAGAGAGAAAATTTAGTCGTGGAGACTACGAGGAGAGGGAAAAGAATATGCATCTCTAGGACGAAACGAGGATGAAATCCGTGCGACGAAAATCGCCTCCGGCTCCATAGCTGGCTGCATTCCAAATGGGTGAAACGTGTGTAGACGATGGCATGAAAACGGCCCCTGGCTGTTTCTCTCTGCCTCTCTCTGCTTCTCTGTTTTGTTCCAACTTTTACTCTTTCTCGATGTAAAACCTCCACGTGAACCTGACAAATAGTTTCGTCGCTTTGCGAATGTTTCACCCACTCGTTATGGAGCAATTTCAATTCCTGTCTCTCGCACGTCTTTTTTTTACCTCTTGTTTTCAAATTCCATGGATATCGGATACACAAACGCTTTTTTTCGCGAGGGTTATTGACACTTTCAATTTCATCTTCGACTCTGCGACAGTGTCACCGTTTTTTCTTCCTCGTCATCGTTCGTATTTTATCCATTTTAATTCAATCGATTTTTTAAAACTCATAGCAAGTCAAATTCTAGAAAAATTGGCATCGTTTTTCGAATCGGAAAATAATGAAACGTTCATTTTTTTTTTTAGGAATGACTAAAATTTTCGGCATTTTTGTTTTCGATCGATCGATCCAAAGTTCGAGCTCAATCGATTCGGCCATTCATTATTTTCCTTACCTTTTTGTAGACGAGATAATTGGGACTGTCCTCGGCACAGGTGGCTGTGGCGTTTGGTGAAGCATTTGGTTTATCCCCGGTCGAGGTGGTTGTCGTGCCACCCTCTTCTTTCTTGATCTTTTGAGTGACATTTTTAGCCTTGCTAATTGTACCACCGCGTTCACACGCGCCTTTGGAGCCATTGCTCTCCGCCGGCCTACGCCGGCAGGCGGATTGTTCGGAGCTCATAGTTACCATATCCACGCTAAGGGAGGTGCACCATTGCCCTCCTGAAACAAGAAAACAAGTATTTCTCACAATACATTCTCGAGACCAATTTTCCGCACGTAATGGACGAAAAATTCGGCTAACATGATCGAAACTCTGACTTCATGATTTTCATATAATTTCAACGCTCTCGCGGTTCATTCAAATACAATATGCGATGGAAAAGGAAGGCGAGGGAGCACGAAAACTTTCTCCCAAAATCTATGACAACGCGGAGGCTTTCCGTAATCGGATTAAGATCGATTTTGCATGTGTTATCTGGTCAAACGTACAGAATCGATATTTGTGCAAGATTGTTCGATCTTGATCTTGAGGACAGATAGAATTTCTCTCAATTGAGAATATACAAATATGACGAGAAGTCATGTTGGCAATATTAAAAAGGGATTTTGACGAGCTTCTAGCGTCGGTTTTTTTTTCATCGTTATATCGAAAGCTTAACGACGTACCAAGAGAGCTGGGTGACTTTTGATCGTTCCGGCGTGATGATTACTTTTCAGGCCAGGAGAGAGGCAAATATAGGAAACGAGAGACAGAGGAGAGAGGGAGAGGGAGAGCGAGAGAGCGGATGAAAAAGATAAGAGATAGAAATAGATATGACGTCTCCGGTGAGAACGACGAGAGGAGCTTTTCCTATTTCGTGCTCTCAGCGAAATTATGGAATTCCCTCTTGCCTTTTGGGATTCTCCAGATATCCGGCAGCGGACTATATTACACCTTCGTCTTACCCTCGTCTTATTCAACTTCACGACTGACGGAATATCATTTTTTTTCAATGTCTGCTTTCATACTCTTTATTTTTACTGACGTTTCAACGCCCCAAGGTATCTTCTGGTTTTACTATTTTTGTTGAATCCAAAGAAAGTCGTTTTCGTATGAAGACGTAACGACGGTGACTGATGACGCAGGAAGAAAATTTGTAGTCACTGAATTCTGCACATTTATTGTTGCTATTAAAATTGTTACGACCATTTTTTCTTCTTTTTTCTCAAGACATCATTTGAGTATTTATTTCATTCTCGTTAAGTTAATTCAAACTGACAAACGTTTGAGTTCTCGTTCGTTATAAAGCAAAGAGACTGGAAACAGTGCTCAATGTCTTAGATCTGACGTAAACGCGGATACAGCCTTAAGTGAGCCTCGGAGTTGATGAAGGAGAAGGACAAACTTTTCGTCGAGTTTCTACCGCGTCAATCCATTCTCTTCGTCTACCCTCTCTGCCGGCTTTTCTCTCTTGCTCTCTTTTCTCTTTCTGGCCCTATTAAAATTAGAGCGAGAGGCACGAAGGAGATTCCCTGAGGGAGTAGAAAATTCGCGAGATGAGAAAGGAAACGAGCACACAGAGAGGCGAGGCTTTAATTATCCTGAATCCCCGCGAATGACGCATTTTGCTGACTAGGCTTACCGACGCACGTTATTCCGAGTCTGAGAGATTCGTCATACACAGACGGAACGATGAATGAAGTACTTATTCGTGGCTATGATGTATTAAATGAGCGCGGGAACGTGCATCTCTTTCTAAAGCTGTTTTCATCCAATGCCTCATTAATTTGACACTTTCCCTTTTTTTCCTTTCACGTGCAAAAAAAAAGATAAATTCTTGGGATTCCCATACACCGCAACCGCGAAAGGAGAGCCAAAAAGTCTCGGTAATTCGTTTGCTCACAAAAATGACAAGTTCAAGGCTCCGGAGAAGATGTAGCGGATTTGCCTTCTTGTAGCGTTCGTTTGATACCGGCCGAATTATATTGCTCAGGCACCTTCGTGAGCAAAAATCAAATCCTCCCTCGCAAATGCTCAAGACTCGAGAATCGTAGTGATTTTTCGTGATCACCGGTTAGTCAAAGTTTGGAAATTAATCTCGCGCCAGGAACCATATCACTTGAAACTTGCACTTGAGGCCGGTCACCGTCCGACATATATTTCGCTGAATCTCTAGATGCCGTGCATACCGTATACACATATACACCTGGCTTAAGGGTTATAACTGAGCGAGTCTCGACACCGGAGTGAGTAAACTACCAGACGATGAGAAAACCAACTTATCTACTTCATCAGACTTTTCAAGAGTGCTCACGTTCTACCAACTCACGTTATCACGATCATCTCCATCCAGAATATGTACAGCGTGTTGGTTACTTTGACTAAAGATTCTCGGATTCGCTTTCCTGTTATAAATGGTGACATCTTATTGACAAATTCCTTGGAAATATAGCATAAGAGATAAATCTTCCGATTAGCTTTATTTTCTCTCATTTATTAGTGATTAAAAAGTAAAGAAAAATCGAGCTCGTCCTCCGCTCTAATATCGTACTGACATTTTTTCGGCTTTTATTTCCTTTCAAATACTTTGGCCAAATGTTTTTTTGGATAATGAAAATTTCTCGTTGCCCCTGAGGATACGGAACCCATAGACAGGAGTTGAAACTTTTTATTTGTCGTTCCGCTCGTATATATTCAAGTTGCAGCGAAAAGAGGGAGTTTATTCGGTTTCCTCGAGGCTTACCTTAAACTTTTTTCAGTATATAACGCGCTTTCGGTTTCTCAAGAATAAACGATAGAAAAGTTATCGTACGGGCTGCTGCTGCAGAGAATCTCAAACTTCGGTATATATTAGTCGATCGTTGGTGTTGACGTGCAACGAAAGGTATACAGATTCGCGACAAAGTTCGACAAATCCGCTCTTTCTTATGCAGTTACATGCTCATTTTCGAGGAGGAACGAAAGCTTTGCCTCGAGCCACTTGTCGCCGAGCCACGTCAGGAAGGAGAGCTAAGCGCTGAACGAGCGAGGAAAATTGAAAATTCCGAACTCTCCGAAAGGAAGTATGTTCGCAGGGAAAAGTCGGCGAGTGCAAGGTGTAAGAAGACCGTTCGAGAGAAACTCGATCGTCAGATCGATCTTTCGTATTCCAATTGTTACCGTTGGCCAACTACGAAATTCTATTCATTTGATTTCCAAGTAAGTTTGAAGCGATCGGATAAAATTTGCCGATTCAAGTTTGTCGACGTGTCGAACCCTCCGACACATCTTTCAATGAGGTTGGTTACGTACGTCAATATGATAAGAATTTAATCAAATTCCGTGATAATATTCTTTAGCATCAAATACGATGACACAAATTTTTTTTCAAACAGTCATCTACGTACTTGTCGAATAATTTGAGTTTACAACACGCAAAAAATATATCTACATATATCTCGATCCTGTGCTTATGTGTGTAGACTCTTGTGTCCAATTGCTCGAAAACTATGTGTAAGAAAAATTTAAAAAAAATTGTATATTCATACTCAATACTAAAGAGTAGGCTCACGAAATCTCATCAAATTCTAATAATTTCGAATTTTCCTATGCTTTCAACATGGCAACATTGTTGTGTGTAGCCACCCTCCTTGAACGTCAAGCCTTGAAGGCTCAGCTGGCAAGCGGCATAACGATTCATTGCGTGCATTTTTCAAGACGCCCTCGACTTTCGGCAATCGTTTGTTTTTATTTATATTTTAAAGAATTGATTGAAAACTTAATGAATTTCCGAAAAGTTTTATTCCCAATCCCAGTGTCGCTCAGATTTCTCAGACCCGGTCTGTGCAGCTGCATGTGTGCGAGACTTTCTTTCGCGTACTTCATATTCGGCGGCATAAATTTACAGTTTGTTTCACTAGATTTATGCAACGAAAAGTCTTATAGAAACGACTACAGCTACGAGCGATGCATCCCACAGTGACTAGGCTCCCCTTCGAGCCCTCGGGCATCGAATTTTTCGTGCTGTATCTCGTTCAAAACTTATGTCCTACTTTGCCAACATTTCTTTTTCCGCAGGAGTTAAAACTTGCGGGATTTTATTGAAAGACGAGGAAAAAAAACAAGAAAAGTTGGAGAAACATCGAAGATTTTTCGAGACTCTGTGTTTTGCATACAGATCCGAACACCCTGGGAATATGATAAATTCTGCGCAAATTACGAAAAGAATAAGCACCAATTTATGTTCGTTAATTTGTTCTTTTCCCTGCCCTCGTAGAAAAACAATATTCGTCACATCGATTCCGTCATCATTCGCTGTTGGGAATATGACGCCGAGGAATTTGGCACGAAAAGAAACAGCAACAGAGACAGAGCGCGGAAAACCATGTGCGCTTTGCTTTCAAGGACCCTTTGATCCTTTCACCACGAACTCGACAGTTCTATGATTCTTGAAATGCGTCGCATGTCGATGTACAGGTCTCTCTGATCCGCAAACGCGTTTTTCATTGAAAATTCTATGAAAACACTCAATTAACCTTTTCTCTCTATAAATAAAAACATTTTAGTAATTTCTACATTATATCGACCCTGCTTACGAAGAGTAGCACGTTTATATGTTATTTAGCATGTAAACGTGCTAGTTTTCGTAACAAGCGTCGATATTAATTTCAAAAATACAAAAATGTTGAACTTTTCGAACAAATGTACATGGGTTTTGCAGTTAACATAATTTCACCTTTCCCTAATGTTTTCCGAATTTTTTTGAAATTTCATCATTGCATTGGAATAATATCAAATATATTTTTCCTCAACCCCAAACCTTGATACTTCCATCGATCAATTTTATAACGACGAATATTTATTTCAAAAAATGATTCATAATTTTTACAGGATGTCGCGAGGATACGAACGACGTCGGGGCGAATGAAAATGTAGTCCAACACAGGTGACCCGTATAGTGCAAAAATAAAGAGTATCATTACGAAAGGACACCCTCTGTGTACATGACTCGTAAGCAACGTATGAAAGATATCGTGCCGGATCGATCAGTGCCGATCTTTTGGTTGAAAGTACAAACGGTTCATAGTGAGTGAATTTTCTGCTCGAAAGCTTCGATTCTCGACTGACTGACGACGGGTATAAAATGATAACCGTGAGCCAGTCTGTACTTTGGATTTCTCGGGAATGTGCACAAAACTCGAGTGTTACGTTTGTCCTAAAGCGTGGCTGATTTTCGTGATATAACACCCTATTTACTTCGCATGTATAGCGTATATGGGAGATGCATGTAATATATATTAGTGTTATAGTGGACACGAGGGTGGGCATCGATGAGGGAGGACATGCACACGAAGTGGTTGGTCGAATCGATTCTACGATTTCAACTATTCCCCCCAGCAGCCACAATCCAATCTCTCTCTTCATGCTCATTCGTCTGTGTATATGGATGCGTTCGTCACTCCGATAAACAATATGTAATTACGATATATACGCATGTACATACAATTGCGATGTGTAATATTCGATATGGACATTTTGTATCGAATTCCTGTACAGGGTGTCGACGAAGTTGTGAGCTGCTTGTCATCGCCGCGTGTATTTGTATCCATTCGAAAAACTTTGCGTTTCTGTTCGGAAAGACGAATCGGTGTCGGTAAAGTTGGAATCTTCGATGGAATGCAGAGTAACTGAGATGTGATTGTGATTTTTGTCAGGGATTGCAGAAAAATTGGGATTTTTCATAGTCTCTGGGCGCGTATATAAACTCTATGAGGTTCGAAGGGACTGGAGTGCGAAAGTGCGAAACGCACAGCAGTATTGATTGTTGTCGGTCCAAAGATACATGATTTCAACTGTTGTGTTTTTCGGGAACCAAGAAAGCTAGTCAGTTCTCAGGAATGTGAAATTTGCGGGCATACTTTTCAAGGATTCGGAGAAAATTCGAGACTCTAAAAGCAAATAACTGTCGAACCATATTTTGTGAATCCTTATTTGAATAAAGAAAAGACTTGGGTATTTTGCGATTCGTTTGAAACGAATTGTGAGTAGCTCAACAAATGCTAGTGCAAAGGGATCCTGACGAGTCATCAGAGCAAAGTGAGTGGGTGAAAATTGATCGTAATTGAACACGTGATCAATGAAAAAAATACTTTGAATTTGCCAATCTCATTTTCCACGATAATTCAGGGATCATAATTAATCCGTTAATACGAAAATGAAATGTTCGAAGCGAACGTGCGTTGTTCGTGGTGGGATCGATTCACACAAGAGAAATGAAATGACGTAAAAATGTTGCTTTGTATTTAATTTATTCTGGATAAAGATTAGCCTGAGTGCGAGAACGAGGGTTCGAGTGTGATAATTATTTGAGAAGGTTAAAAATATGATGATACGACCGAAAAGCTAGTGTATGACGATAAGAGAATAGAGCATCGAGGTAAGAAGACTTTGAGGGTGGGATTTTGTAGAGAGTCCGCAAAGGCAAAGAAGCCTAGGGTAGAAATCCAGAAAGAAATGGGGTGATTCGGTTGAGAAAGCGCGAGAGTGAGATGAGACGATGAGTATTGATTACCAGCCCTCCAGCAGCAGTAGCACACCATCGTTTATACATCTACCTTTATATCTATAGAGACATATGTATGTATATCGTATACATAACACGAGGATGTATTAGTAACGCATTGGTAGTTGCGCTGGGTAAGTATAACGTACACGCACGTGTGTCCATTTTCGGAAAAGATTGTAACTCACTACATTTTTTACGGAGAAACATGGTGGGCTGAGTTATTCTGGTTGTCAGAAGTCGAAAGTATTATGACAAAGATACGTAGAAATGATACGTCCACCGAGAAACAACCTAACGACCATATACATTATAGTTATGTACACTGTCTACGATATCGCTCCCTTTTTCTT
This sequence comes from Campopleginae sp. 14b, assembly GCA_030522525.1. Classification (NCBI taxonomy): domain Eukaryota; kingdom Metazoa; phylum Arthropoda; class Insecta; order Hymenoptera; family Ichneumonidae; species Campopleginae sp. 14b. The sequence goes on from JAPYYS010000268.1 coordinate 98,079, forward strand.
TCTTTATCTTCTTCTCTCCAAAACGAACCATACTCTCGCAATGAGTTTCAGTGGAAACTTTCTTTTTCACCCGTCGGCTATTATCAGTAGCATCCCTTCTACTTTTGCTGGTCCTTCGGTTTATCCATATCTATATAGACACACGCACACACGCTCGCGCCCATGTATATATGGATTTTCTCAGCACATATGCTGTTTTCCGAGGGGCATGGGAGAGATTTTGTACATAGAATTTTTCTTGCATGTGCAATAGCTACCCTGAGCCATCTGTACTCTCCCCGTCGGTAAATCTTCTATTTTCAGACTGTACAAACCCTCTTCGCTCCCTCATCAAGGGCAATATATTAACTCGTGAATATATATGCATGCACGCAAGCTCTTATCGATGTGCGCGTGCAGCCTCGTGCGTTTTCAAACATAGTCATAATAATAAGGATGATAATAAAAGAAAGAATTCGTTGTGTGGCTTTAATGTTCCGTTGTGGGTTAAATATTTCTTGCTCTATTGATAAAACCATGAATCACCGGTTTCACCTCTACCTTTCTTTTTGTTGCCTGCTAATGGCTCGGGGCAAAAAAATACAAGCTTTAAGAATTTTCAAGCTGTTTTTATTTTTTAGAGATTTTTTTTTTTTCTTTGTCAAGATTATCTGGATCTGCGATTTTTTAAGTTACTGTATGGAATTCGCTGCAAATGCGGTTTCCCATTTGAACGAATTCTCGATTTCAAAGCCCTTTTCTCTCGCGACGTGGCAGCGGGAAATGACTCGAGAAGTTGTGCCAATTGGCCTTAATACAAATAAACTTTACTATTAACGAGATGTGCTTCGTGGCATTAATTAAGGAGAAACCGATACAGCCCTCAGTGAAAGGAATTCTAATCGATATTTCTCATCCGTTCGGCGCTCGCGAAAAAACTTCAACAGGTCGTTGTCATAAAGCTTTGCTAATTTGTGTGTTGAAATCGAGCGAGTATGAGATCCTCGCGATATGCTCATTGGTCGATTTCGAGTCTTACGTCACTTGGTTATTACGACGAAATTACCGGGTAAAGGGAAGCGAAGGGAAAAACTGTTGGGTAGAATCGAAGGATTTGCAAATCCGAGTTGAAAGCTTATTTCTATGTTTAACTCCAAACTCCGTTAGAGAACGATAATTGACGAAAAAGACACCGACGTTGATTCAATTGCGTTCCACAATTTTTGAATTCTTTCGATAGTCTTAGTCGAAAAGTTGTCATTCCACGATTCAGGCATACACGATTGAGAGAAATTCTCGGAATCACGACATTTGTCGAAACGGAGGAAATCGATGAGTACGAAATTGCATCACTCAGACGCTCCTCCATATGGTGAAATTAATGGGATTCACGATTGCTCTCAGCTTCGAAAGTAAATTGCGTTTATGGCGTCAGCCAGAAATCGCAAAAAGGTAGATCCGATGGTTTCGTTTCTCTGTTTTGAGATGACTGCGCGAAAATTGCTTGATTACGCGTTCATTACGATCGGTAATTGTTATTAACGTACAACCGTATAATCCTTGCGCACGATCGAAATAGACGATTTTGGCCATTTGGCCTTTCTTTCCTGTAAAAACTTTATTCATTATTTCGAACAAGATTTAACGCAATTTCCAGATTTCTCTCTCCGTTCTAGAGAAAAAAAAATTGATGAAATTTAATTTTTGAAGAAAAAAAATATATTCTACCAAATTTGGGACAAAAAAAATTAAATTGCAATACATTTTTCAACAAGTAATGACGAACAAGCTTGTGGTTCGATTTCCCATGTTGGAAAATTTTAAAAATGAATAATTTCATTAATAGAATGCTCCATAAAAATGTTCGAATGAGAAAAAGATGCTAACGAGCTACTTGGTCGATTAGAAGTTGATCAGTTGACTTGGTCGTTTCTAAGTCGGCGGAAAAAAAGGAAAAGAGGAAATGAAGAGTGGAGTGACGTTTACAAGTGCCATTGATAATTTTTGAACGTCACGAGGACAAGACGGCTAACAAGCGCGAGATAGGCCGAAGTACCAATTGATTGGAAGCATCACGCGTTATCATCGGCACTCGAGGAGGTGGCATTCGATCGAGCGATACTCAAAAGTGGGCTTTCTCGAAACCGGAGAGATGAGACGAACGGAAAAGATCAAGAGAAGTCGGCACACGAAGGGCGCGAAAGAGATAGAGACTGTAGTTCGCTGCCACTTCGCAAGAGGCAATAAATCACAATAATTGGGTCGATAGAAAGGCGTCACTTTCCTGGCGTTGTTGCCATCATCTGATGGTTATGTACACCAGGTTTCGTGCTGCTATCCCGTAAGACCTTCCACAGTATGATGAGCATCTCCGATTGAAATCAACTGATTGCCCTGCCAATTCACCGTCACCGCCATATTGCTATTTCCACTCTTTCATAATCCTTTTGCCCACGGTTCTGTCACGTACGCAAATAACCAAAGATTTCTCTACAATGGTTTTCACAGGACCATTCATTTTCACACGTTATCGTACAAACGTAGAAAAGAAACAATGAAAATGTTGGATTCTTTTTTACCTCCGAACAAATGACAGAGAAAGGCCGTGGTCTCGTTTTCCTGCACGGGAAAACGTTTTGTGTGTGTTTGTTTTTAACATATTATCGTCAAGAAAGATGAGAGAGCTGCGAAAATGATTTTCAGAGAGCAGATGTTGCTGGAAAACCGAGTTTGGATCTAAATGCGAAACCATATGAGAAGCGATCGATTAATCGACACGAAAGTAATCGATAATTGACATCCAATAATTAAAAAAGTTTTCCAACTTTCGACGAAGCGGGTGACCTGACGTTGATGCTTCATACTATTTCTCGGTGTTGCACCAAAAATAAACGACTTTAAGTCAATATTTTCTTTCTCAGCTAGTGACGGTAACAATTTTACGCTCGTGTCATTCAAAAAGCTTGTATTCTCGAGAGCGGCTATTTTTATCGAAAATATAAAATTTCGCGAAATGTGAACTGCAGTTCACATAAAACCCACTTTTTCCATAACATCCTTCATCCTTTATCCTGAAGAATAAAATGCCAGTTCGGTGGAAAAATTCGCGACGAGTTGAACGTGAAAATAACACTGCTCTGTGCGCTCTGGTCAAAAGCGTTTTCCAAGCAGCAGCTATAATTCGCACTGCCATATTTTTCCACCGTAAAACACGGATCGAACCGTAAAAAAAACGTGTAACTTATTCAATGGATTGTCCCGGTCGGTTTTATCCAGATTCCGAGCTCGACATTTTTTTAATGATCAGCGGTGAGTAAACGAGCAAGAAAAACTTCGATAAACCCTTCGAAATTACATTTCCCAAGTTCGGGGACACTAAAGTCTGTTTATATTTTAATATCCGCTCTCTATGTGATTCTTCATCATTTTGCATCTCGTACACACGATCCCAAGAGCGTTTTTTACCACCATTTTCAAAATAATAAAAAATCATTCAAATCGAATTGAAAATTGCTCCAAACTGTTCCAAAATTTCAACATTCTCGTCGTGCACGTGCCGATATGACGTCATTATCTCGAGACTTACGTGCTTTGCAATTTGGACAAACTTCCCAAGGTTTCGTGCAAACTATATCTGGTCAGAGTTTTTCTTTTAACGCATATTGGAAATACATAAATTAAATTATTCTAGAAATGGTTTCATGATTTGTCCAGCACCCTCGGGATTTTGTGTTGCGCGATATTCAGAGCAGTGTTTTCGCAATTGGCCATGAAAAAAAAATTATCCAACTTCACGATAATCGAAAATTACACGATGAATCGTCGCGTTTTTTTTTTTCATAAATATATAAACGAATTCTAACTTGACTCCACGATGCTCGAGAGTTATATAGAAAAAAGAATACTTCAGCGAGTAATAGGAGAGCAGAATGAATGACGAACCGTGAAGACAAGCGAGAAGTCGATTTCGCTTCCAGGAAGTAGAAAAAGGGGTTGGAAAGGAGAATGAGTCCTCCGGCAAAGACCGCGCGCGATTGAGAGCCATAAGTTAATAAGGGCAACGCGTTCTTAGCTCCACTGGTGCTCCATATATATATATTTATATCTAAGAGGGTGCTCTCGCGCTTATATGTACGGCATAAAAAAATTCTGCTGAGGCACACCGAGGTATGCTGACATTAAGAATGAAGAGGGTGATGAAAAAAGAAGAATGTCCAATCGATCCGAAGTTCGAGAGGCTATGAAAAAAAAAAGACGGAAAAATAAATTGCACAGTTATATGACAATGCGCAATTGATTCGATTTCGTGGAAATACAACCATGTCATTTTCTTTACTAAGAATATAAATACATATAATTTGTGGAGAGGTACGATAACAGCAAAAAAAGGGGTAGAGTTTTGTCGAACTGTAATCGAGTTCGAATGCAAATCGCAATAATGAGGATCCAAGCAATGAGTAACAATCGTCGAAAATAATGAATTCCGAGCTTTGTAGTTTTAATTGCATTCGAATGTGATCGTCCCGGGGCTAATTGGGAATTCGTACTTCCAATCATGGACGCAGGAAAAATGATGTAATTCAGAGACGAAAGAAACTCGACACCACCGAGCAGGCCGCGGTGGTTTTGTTCGAGGACGGTTCGTTCCAGGCTAGGTTTAGAATAGAAAACTTTGATGGAAATTCCGTTTTTCTTTTTACTGCTCGGAAAAAAGTACAGCGAACGTGTATGACGGACAAAAAAACGTGCACAGGAACTGCATAGGGCAAAGAAATAAAAATTACAAAGTCGAATGAGCGTAGCTTCAAATTGCATTGAATTTTTATCGGTTTTTTTTTGCCTAGACGCATGAATCAGAACTGGAGCATTAGTTGGTGATTTTTTTAGTATCCTGTGGGATATCCACAAAATGTCGTCAATTTTTTCTCCTTCTTTTTTTCCCCGAGCAATTTGAACAGCAGAAAATGCAACGGCAATCCGGCCTCAACGATGAATCGATGAAGAATCGTATGCCAAAGTTCTTTTAACTCTTTTTTCTCTCTGAATTCTCAAAATATGCGAAATCATACGATCCATCCACGGGGCGGTAATAAAATCTGTCAGATATTTCGATTACATCGCAATGTGTTTCGCATTTCGTCAATACGTGGCGAAAGGATGCGGCTCGATATGAATATTCCATTTGAAGAAAAAAAGGGGTTGCTAGGAGCACGTGTTTCGTCGTAAATCGATATTTTTTAATGAAAAGTTAGCATGTATCAGCATACTCAGCGACACTCCCCTATGTCATAAAATTCAGAGCAGCACGTGAAATAAGAAAAAGTTAGTAACGGTAGTCCATAGGATCCACGTACGGCATGAGAAGAACGGCTCTTTTATGTTGCCCGAAGAGTTTATCGAATCAAAGTATACGCGTGCTGGTGCCAGGTTATTTTCACATGCGGGTCCCTCGTGTGGTTCAGTTATTTACGTTTTTTCATCCTGCTGCGTTGACTTTCGCCACAATCAAGTACGACCTCTTTTTTCCGCCCTTTTACCTCCTGCGTACCTTTTTTTTTCATGCGGTACCCCCATCAAGATTATCTCTCTTGTATCCAAACAGTAGGCAACTGCAACGACCCTGAGAAGAGTGTGTTTGCTCAGGCAGATTCGTTCGCTCCGATTCCTCAAAAATATGCCACTTCATGAATATTCTAAATTCTGACTATTCTAAATTATCGTACGTTCGTTATCGCGAATGAATTCTGTGCAGCTTTTCCTCATTTTCCGAAATATTTGCTAACGAATTTACTGAATAATTCTAGTTTAATAATTTTATTACGAAGCACCTCCTCGAGTCCACGATAAGAAAAAGAGAAGAAAGAAATGTCCACGAGAAACAATTGCCCAAAGAAATGGGAATGACTTCCGTTTTTTTTTTTACAACAACAAAAAGTTCGAGCAATTAGCAATTAGAGGTTTGGGACATTGCGTTGAGATCGTCACTAAATTTATATCGGTCCGGATTGGCGCGTGTGTTCTCTTTTCCTTTGCAGTTGTAAACACGACTGACCGCATCCACGCTCGTGTATAAGAGTCGGCAGCCCGGCCGTCGTATTACAAAGCCGTTACATTCCACGTTACTCGGTAAGAGCGAGCTAGGCGAAATGAGGGACGGAGAGAGAGAGCGAGTGAGGAAGAGAGAGATTGGCAGCAAGGGACAGAGAGATGAACGCAGATGGGCTGCCGCGTTGGGTTAGCGACGTAAATGCTGTGTAGTGCGGGAAATGTCGAGAGAATTGATGCTGGTTGTATTGGTAACCGACGTCTGGTACGATAACTAGTGGATCGTTTCCCTCCCCTGTAGCCTCTTGTTGTCTCCGGGACACTAATTAAATCGTCGGAGCCGAACGGCCGGACCCGAAGCAGCGATATTTCGTTGGGAGATCGAGCGTCATCGGAGACACATGGAACAAAACGCTTGATCCCTCTCTCTCTCCCACTCTCTCGTTCTCTCGCGTTCAGTCTCTCTTTTTTGTGGTTCGTTAACAGCAGAATAGTGTTCGCGCTAGAGTTCCCATGCGGATGCCTGAGAATTCTAGCAGCGAATGATTTTCCCTTGACCTGGGGCTACGCCGTGTATCCATGGGTTCGTTTCGTTTTATTTCCCGTACACATTTGGAGGCCGGCAATTTTTATTGCACGCGAATAAACAAAAGCGTTATTCGGTAGGAAAGCGTGACACACACACGCGATGATAACTTGTCGTCAAAGAATAGAAATTTGTAATGTCGCAAAAGCAATCGATATAGCCAATCAATTCTTACCGCTGCATCTTCAATTCCGGCACATAAAATCCACTGTTATACGACGGGACATCTCCGAGTAACATATCCGCTCAATTGGCTGTCGATATTCGTTGATTATTCAACAACAGCACTCGATCATTCGTTTTTATTTCTATTATAGTAAATTCACATGGGCATTACTCGTAACGATTAAAATGCCGGTTGAATAGTCACTCGCTATCGGACAACTCTGATTCATTGCAATCTGCACGCGTATTTACGTGTAGAGTACGTTTCATACGAGTTTCGATACACATTTTACATACACGAGCATCTGCAGATGCGTACGAGGGAAAGAGAGAGAATTTTTAATCGATATACCCGACCGAATATTTATTCAATGGTGAGATTATCGAGTATCGAGATAAACATATCGATATTTATGGTGGTAATAGATTGAGGTATGAAATAACGAGTATATAAATTCTTGCACTAACGGAGCGTGGTTCGCATCACGAGGCACATCCCGACGCCTTCTCGTTAAACTGCCGATATTGCGGTGGCTCGCATACAACTCGACATCGTGGCCATACCCGGACGAGAGTGGGCCCGACGTCGGCCCCACTCTTTATCTTTCATTCTCGCTTCCTCTTCCTCTGGCCAACTTTTCTTCTCTCCTTCTCTCTCTCTCTCTCTCTCTCTCTCTCTCTCTCTCTCTCTCTCTATCTCTCTCGCCGACCCTCTCTCCCCGCTCTCATCCGTGTCTTGCTCTTTTTCTCCCTCGGTAAGACTTACCGATCTTCTTTTTCTTGCACTCTGCTCTCTTTCATCTTTTTCTTTGGTGCTCCCTTTTCTCTTCTCTTTTTTTCACACACTCTGCTTTCATCGCTCTAACCTTTCCACACAGTCCATTGATTCCCCCTGCGTTCCCCTCACTCTTCTCCTACTGATATTCTATTCTTTACGACTTCCTAATCTTCGTTCCGCGCTATTTTATGTTCTTTTGTCGCCGCTACTTTTTTCTCCTCGATCTATTCAGAATCTCCCTCCATCTTGTCTACTCTCCACTTTTCAAAATTCTTCATACTCGCATTTCTCTCTCGAGTCATAAACACTTTTCCGCACCGAATCCGACCAACAAGCGAATTTACTCATTGGCCTTCCCATTAAAAATCAACGTTTTCCTAGGAATAAATCAAATTCAATACATTCATCAAGGAAATGAAACATTTTTCAAATTGTTTATACTTCAAGGACATGTACTTGGATTCGAATCATTTTTTTCTCGTTGCTCGTAAAATTCGCGCAATTTTTTTTTTTTTTTGGTCCCTTTTTCGATTTTCCTTTCACCCATCTCGTCATTTTCCCCGTTTCTTTTCTCGTTCTCTCTCTCTCTCTCTCTCTCTCTGTCTTACTACTTGCTACTTGATGAATCTTGCTCTTGGAGATTGGACACGTTTTACCGTCTGAGTCAACCGACCGCGAACAAGAAGTACATGCATATAGGAAAAGGTACGGTGGAAGTAGATCTTGGACATACAACGTTCATGCATATGTATTAGGCGAGTGTCCTACTGCGAATACACATGTTTATTAGCTCCGTATATCTCTACGTCGTGGGGAAGTACCGCGATACGTGAAGCTATTGTTTGTACGATGTGCATTGCATAAAATAAGGGTCGAAAAAAGAGAGACGAAGAAATTCACTGGAGACCGAACGGAGGGAATACCCGAAGCTCGTAGCTTCGAGAACGTCCTTCTGGTGTTTTTCGTACGTACTATATTTCGCGATTCCCATTGTCTACTGCTGTCTACTGTGTCCCTAGAATCCGTGACCCCTCGTCGGAGATTCGAGAGAGGGAAAATTTCTCGATTAAAACAAACAACAAGAAAAAATGTTTTTTTACCGATCAATTGTACGTGCACATCGTACGAGATCGTAGCAGAAGGTAGATCATTGCCAAGATGTACAGAATATATTTCAAATACTTCGGAGATCGAACAGTCAATTCGTATCGGCAAAAAAAATTCAGAATTTAATTGAGTTTATAGAAAAAATATATTTTTTAAAGATTTTACATCGTTGATCGACTCTCAACAGTTCTGGCTCGGAAAAAGCTTTAAAGCCTTACACAAGACCAGAAAAATTGAGAACTTATTTTTTACCATCACGGGATCATCATCGTCTTGGAAAAAAACGGAATAATAATAAAATTGGAGGCTTGTTAATTATTAGCGTCACCAGTCCCTATACAAGTGCCTAAAGATCTTACTTCAGGTGTTTTTATAATGCATATTTAATTGGTTTAACGCCAGAGTTTTCCTCGTCGTTATATCGTTACTCATGCATGACTCGAGCGAGATACACAAACGTATCCACGTAGTGAAGGAGAAAAAGGTGTAAAATTTTAAATCCACTTGACGAGGCTGTAGTCGTGTAGATTTTTTTTCCTTTCTCGTTTGCACAGTCGACGAGCAAGGGACATGAATATTTCAACTCAATGTAGCAATTCACTTAGATCGCGATCTTTTGATTGCCAGAGGAACTCGTGCGTATTCGCTTAGGTCCTGAAACAACGAGGATCGGCGCGTTTAGATTGGCGAATTGTTGAAATTGAGGCATAGGGCGATGGGCTCCAGCACCCACGCCAGTATCTGCATATCCGCGAGTACAAAGTGATAATATTCCCGTCATGTTGTTATATATTCGATATACAAACGCGCATGAGGTTGTTGAATGCGCCGAGCGAACGTTACTAATTACCGCAGGCTAAATAAAATTGAATCAATTATTTAACGAAATTGACGCGAGCTAAAAAATTCAACTACAATTTTCCAAATCATGACAATTTTTCAAGCCGATTTTCATTCTCGGTGGCAAAACAGAAGTTTTTCTTTGGCATGGCGACAAAAATTTAACTCGAATGATAATCTCTGCTGCTGATGAAATCACTGATCAAAGATGAAACTTTATGAATTTCAATTATGACGAGTAAAGGAAAAGTTACATAGTCAAATTTTGGAAAATGATAAGCTTCCATTTGTCGGTCCATTGCTTTAGTCAAAGTGGTTAAAATCTATTTAAAAACGTTTCTGATACGAGAAGTAGGGACTTTTCCATGGAGGTAGAAATTTAGGTGAAAGCCACCTAGTGGAGCGTTTGCAAAGCACACCCGCCGACCACAACTCGGTGGCGTTCCGTTACAGTGACTTGATATGAATAGTGTACAAAGTAGAAATTTCCAACGAAATAATAACGGCCTAATGGTGAGTGGATATCTATATTTATGCTTGAGGGGATGTGTACGTACTGGATGCACGTACATCGTGAATATTACACAGATGCACTAATGCAATTGCACCCTGCAAGCTTGAGAGCAGACGGAAGAAACTTTGAGTGGCGAGGTCCCGTTGAAATATAATATACGCGATGAGCACCCGCAAATCGCAGCCTTTGCTCTTTACCCTCGGCTTCCTTTGCACATAATCTCTATCCCTGCCCCATCTTTTTCCGTCTGGAAACGAAGGGGTTGCTAAACTTCCATATCTCAACGAGAACGACCCAATCAAAAATTATATAATTGAAATAATTGATCGATTCGTATATCTAACGAAATTTTATTCGACTGTATGTTCAGAGTGACGAATCTCGTGAGATTCATGATCGACGAGCAAAGACCATGAACCTCGCTTTGCATTGGCACAAAGACTGAACGCGAAGTTAAAAGCCATTCACATACAAAATTCCATGCTTGCAGGAACGATGCTTGCAAAAGTGAGAAGTTGCTTTGAGCAGAAACGTTTTTATCATTGTTCTACGATTCCGTGACATTGCGATTACGATTATTTGCGAATTGTGATGACGGCGAGTCGACCAATGTGATGGAAAATTGCAACGAAGCAGAAAATTTAGTTGCATACCGATTTCATTGATCGATTGGATCGATTTAGCTTTCCGGAAGAGCAGACAGAATTTACAAAGTTCCCATAAAGACTTCAATATGGAAAAACGCATTGGTTTTCTATTTGAATAGTGGTTTGCTTCGGGTAGCGATATTTAACATGCGAAATGGATTGAAGATTCTCGTACTCTTTACATTTTCCGTGTACGAGACTCAACCCTGCAAAGATCGGTTTTCCCAACAACAACAAAAAACTCAATAAACGGTACTACTGAGTTCCGCTTTTTCATCGATATCCAAGCTCTCAGCAATTGGTGAGAAAAACTGAAATCAATTACGAATCGATCGCTATAATGTTATCCTTGGATTTCTGGTCGCAACGAGAATGTCTATTCCGCTTGATTTCTCAATTCCTACGAATGGAAAAACCATATTTCATCGACCGAATGATCAGCCCAAATTTCTCGCTCGTAAAAAAAACTGGGTCGTGTTATATGATTTTACAATATTTTAGAAATGACATAAATTTCGAGTGCGGGAGACGACGAGAAAAAAAAAGGAAACTTCTTGAATAATTGGTTTTCGATTTTTTTCCTTTTTTCCGCGTGAAAAATAAGAAGCAATGTGTATGTTCGCGTATTTCGCACGATATCCACGCGTTCTGTGGACTCATTCCCTTCTCGAGGACACTCGAACCCTTAACGATTTGACGCCAGGTTATCCAACGCTTTGCCAGCACAAATGTTTCTTGCCTGCTCCAATCTGCGATACGCGACATTCGGCGTTATGATTTTTCGGCCTGCACGCACGCACACAGATCAAAAAATACTTTCTTCCCTGGCGGACGGCGAAACGTCTCTCGGAAATTGGAAAAGATGTCACGGTTCTGATAAAAGTCTTGCGAGCCTTTTTCGGCTTTATTCATTATCTCGAAAAATAACGGCGGAGCAGTTTGGCCCATCGGTATATTTGTACAAATATAATCTTCCATCGTCCTTATGGCCACGTACGTGTGTGTGTTTTTGTGTATACATGCGTGTTTAAAATCGAGAGGGAGAGAAAAAGGAGGAGAAGCAGGAGAAACGGGACTTGCTAGCTCGCGAAGTGCCTCTCCTAAGAAATTTTCAATGCAGCCACAATTTTAATGACCGGTTTTTTTTTTTTATCATACGTTGCAATTAAACGACGCGGTGAGAGCTCGGGCAAGCGTTTTCCCTTGAAAAATAAATCACGGAGGAATACATCGCACGACACATTATTCAGAGAAATATTTTGTAAAGAGGCCAAGTGCCTGCATTTCGAATGCACATATGACGTCATTTCCATTATTCTTATCGTTAGACTTTTATTTTCTTCTGAGATTTTCAATGCAGCAAACGATTTTTTTTTTAATTTTCAATTTTCATAGCGGAATATGGTATTTCGAGATTTTAAAAATTCAATGTGACGGACGTGGGAAAATGCGATACTTACTTTTATTTCTTTTTGCATTTTCTAGCAAAGCACTTTTTTACTTGAATTTCTGGAATGGCCGGAAGTTAACTGGCAAAGATTCTCGTGAGCTTGCAAGTATGTTGGCATTCTCATGAATTATTACATCGACCTACACGAAACGTCACAAGATTCTCCAGGAGCAATAAAGAATGTATTAGGCAGAAGATATGTCCGGGATTCCGAGTTCTCAGCAACAAGAACGCAAACGTTTCTTCTATATTCTTGGGATAAAATTTATCACTTCCACCGTTGGCGAATGGCAAGTCTTCCAACTCCCGATACTACTTTCCACTCGTTTCAGACTCTATGCCCTAAAAACTCGGTGCGTGGGAGGACACACGAGCAAGGATAGGGATCCTCTAATAGCACTCCATTAATATCTTCATCAATACAGACCAAAGTTCCTTCACACGTAATGTACAAGGTCAAGGTTTTTCGAGGTCATTCACTGCTGTTTTTTTTCTTCTTTTTGCTTTTAGGTTAATGATTTCAAGGGAGAGAATTTGGGAAAACGTTAACTTTTAATTTTTTTCGTAAAAATTCTTTGCACCATTGGTGATTGACCTTCAGACGTGAAAAGTGAAAATATTTTGAACTGTTTCCTGTACTTTCATCATTTTCTTACTAACGCGATAACTTCGACTCCAACTCGAAGAAAAAGTAGCTAGCAGAGGACTCAGCGACGACTTAGGGGGTCTCACAGACCCCAGAGCAGAAATAATCAGGTAGAGCGTAATAGCGTAAAAAATAGGCACAAGGAATAAAGATGTATGGATTTTTTAAATTTTACCAAATTATAGTGTATTGTGGGAAATTTGTACACAAAATACTGGACAGCAAAGGGAGTTTGTACAGGCGACAAATTGCACTATAGAGCACGCGAGCGACCACTGACGTCATAATTCGAATAATCGTTTCGTCCAAAGGAAAGAGAAGGAGCAAGCGAACGAGACTGGGAAGTTTCAAGAGAGAGCATAGGAAAATTGTGTTCGTGTCGATTTCTGAGAGAGAAAGAGCGAGAGAGAGGGAGTAAGAAAAGAGTCGATCGAAGGGAGGAAATTGCTATCGCCTCTGCGTTTCCCGAGCGCTATTAATAAGCAGAGCCAGTCTTGAGATTATTCTCTTTTTTATTCCTCACTTTTTCTTCGTTTAAACTTTTTATCAGAATCACGAATAATCGTAATTTGTTTATTGCATAAGCCGTGTTTCTCGAGTACGATAAACCGATTTTTTCTGAATGAACTTTTGCAGCAAATACGACGAGAAAACGAGGTTAAAGTCATCGTGGGAAATATTATATTTCCAACTTTTTTAAACGTTTGTAAAAATGTTTGAATATGTAGTTGACGTTTTAGTTTATTCTTTTTATCTCTGGAATCTCCTGAGTCGTAAAAATTGCCCTGGCACGAAGGCAAAAGTCACCTTTTCACATAGTCAAATGAAAAAGCAATGCAACTTTAATCTCTCCGGTGTTATTGCTCCGTAAATCACGTATCCAGAGCCCTCGACTTATTCGATCTCTGAACATGCAATTCTTGTCTTCATTTCCTACAAATTTTATCCCCTGATGTTTTTCCTCGCCCTTCAATAGGGACAGTTTGCATGCATCACGCCACATTTTATTCGGTCTCTAGAAAATGAATGAAAAGTCGACGGGGATGTGAAAACGAGACTAAATTTGAATCTCCGAGTCTGAAATCATTGAATTTCATACAGGTGACCTAATGAATATAGGGACACGAGCTTTACGACGTTCGATTGATCCACTTTTGTAAGTTCAATTGAAAACGCGGATTTCCCACTTTAAAATATTGAATTTAAAACACTAGAAACTCTTTCTTCATTTTTTTCGACGAAAACTATCGTACGAAAAATAGTCAAAAAATTCTGAAATAATCTTCGAAGTGTATCGCAATTGTGAAAAAATCGACAACTTTTAAATCGAGCAGAAAGTCATTCATTCTACAAAAAGTTCGAACTTCGTTTCATTCATTTTCGTTTCACGGACGAAAAACATTGCAAAATATTCGTTGCTTAAAACTCAATAAAACAAAAGTAGCAAAAAGTGTGGAAGGACGTAATTCCTTCCGTAGCTCAGAGGGCCACGCAGTAAACGCGAATATTTAACGTTTGAAGAGATATACGCGGGAAGATCGGAAGGGGGATAAAAAGAAAGGTGCAAATTGAAACTTATTATTTACGTCAGCATAATTCATGCTCATCCGGGAGACCTTCTGTAGCATGAGAAAGTCAGCAATTTGGGTGAAACAATTTGAAAGAAAGTGGAACTCGTGCGAATGTAATAAATAAATAAAAATTCGTTGGTGGTGGTTCAGAGCTATTTCCCGAAATCATTGCCGCTACTGCGTTTTCCTGAGATTTTCAGGCACGATTTTCCAGAAAAATCGAGCAAGGCGTCGGCTTGGAAAATATTCATAAAAGATTGGAAAAATTCATGGACATCGGAGACTCAATCATTCCGGGTGCGCGCCTATGTGAAGAAAGAGAATGGGCGAATTCAGTAGTTCGTGTTTGGCAGTCGTTTCCACTGTTAGACGAACGGCGAGTGTCTGCCAGAGTTATCAAACTAATACAAAGGGGGTAGAATGAAATTCCGACGAGAGAAAGTTGGATCGAATTGGCATGGACAGTTTCGTAAGCGTGTGTGATACACACACAGCAGAGAGTGAACTTTCGACGGAAATGACATAGGCGCTGCTTCCCTTCCGGTGTAATAAAAATAGTGACATTAGTGTGTGACTTCTGTCGTTTTTTTATGAGCCTGAAGTTTGCATCGACGTCATGCCACGAAATGAAAAAAAAAAAGGATTCGTCACTGTTTTATTTCACGGAATCCTTCGTGAGGTCCAAAAAAGGCGAGAGGCATATTAAGAAATAAAAATATTTAAAAAAAAGGGACGAATCATTTTTTTTTCAATTTTTATTAATTTTATTTCGTGGCATTGCGTCGATGCAAACTTCAGGCTCATGTTTTTTTTTCGTTGGTTGCCGAACAGAGTTTCGCGAGGGGTCAATTTTTCAGAATAAAATTGATCATCGCGCCTGTTCGTCGCTATCTTGTTGCGTGAATAAATAACAAAAACGCAAGCACCGATCGAGGTTTGGGATATATGAAATCACAGCTGGGAGGGAAATAAAAGGACGATTCGTCGGGTGAACTTCCGGCTAACGGAGCATTACGCTTTCCCTGAAAGGACGATGCACATGCAAACGGAAATTAATCCGTCGTGTCGTGTGTTGCCAGTAGCACGAGGTGCAAGGGGAAGGGACCACGTTGATAATGAGAAAAAAATCGAGGGAGGAATAGGCACGGATATCTGTGAAAAGAGAGAGAGAGAGAGAGAAAATGTGAAATAAAGGGTGAAAGGAAATAAAAGCCGGGCAGTTGGTCCGGATCCCGCCCTCTTGCTAAACTTATGTATATTTTATTCGCTCTCGCTTTAACCTGCGTGGGTTCAACTTCCGAGGGGAAGTAAAAACAAATAAAAACCGTAGACAGAGCTCGTCGCAGCAGTAAATCACTCCATGGATTCATTTGTCCCGCCATAAATCACCATTCTCATATATGACGATCAACACAAATTTACCACCTGCAAATACACACTGGGTCAATTTGACCCGAAGCGTATTTTATCGGCCTGTTGTCGGTTGTGATTGAAAAAATGTCGCACGTATACTACGAATGATCCTCAACATGTGTGCCGTCGAAAATTTTGGAAAAGATCGAGTTTGTCTCGAAAAATAATTGAAAACTTGAAATTTCAACGAACTGGCCGTTTCATTTGGAAAAAAACGATATATTTTTCTTCCAATTCTTGATATTTTCGATAAAACTTTTTGGCAAAAAAAAAACAAGTAGCCCATGTCGAAATTTCCGAAAAAACTATTTTACTCGAACGCGTGACCTGCTCGGGAATATCTCCGAATTACAGTTAGAAACTATTTCGAAAAAGCTGGTCCATCTCGACCCAGTGTGTCAAGGAAACCCTGAACTCGTACGATCCGGATTTTCGAATTGCCCACAATAAAGATACGTCGGATAAAAAAAAGAATTAAAAATTAGGGGAATAGCCAGAATAATCACGATAATCGGAAACTTTGCGGAAAACAAATATTGTGATGAACCATCTTCGCTTCGTGTCAAACAGATGTTATGCCTTCACGACGTTCGTTTTTTTTTTTTTTTTTTTTTTTAAAAATTCTTTTTTTTTCTTTAAATAATTTTTCTAATTTTTTTTTCTTTTTTTTTTTTTTTTTTTTTCATAAAAAAGTCGTTTTCGTGGAAGAACAAATTTGTCCAATTTTTCCGTCATAGTTATATACGATCGGGATGCATGGCACAACGAAATTACAACCTCGAATATCAACCCGTATACGTAAACATTGCTATTATTTTTTTCATCAATTAATTTAACGTTCGAATCGAGTTTCATAATTTTTCGGCATGAGAGAAAACTGACTAATCGTGTAAAACGAGTTTTTGGCTTCAAATATTTTTTTCAAATAGAATGAAATTCCCCGAACGTGCCGGGATAACGAGGGATCGCAGTATTCGTTGTTGAACGCTCTACGAATTCGCAGAACGTTCCTCTGATTCCAGGAATCAAGCGACTCGTCCCTGAATTTACGCGGAATTTTTTACACACACCATAAAATTGACCAACTCTCGTGCTAACACTCGAGACCTATGAGCCACGATATTTTTCGTGGACTGCTTGATATGATAATCATAAAAAATTGTAATCGAAGCCCTCGTGAATTTATTTAATGTCGTAGGATCTCAACACGTAGAAATTTTTGTGATAAATTTGCCGTTACGCGACGTTTTAATGGAGTGGAATGAACACAATTGTTACAGCTTTATTGAAAAACGATATTGTGACGATATTGCGAAATTAATTTTGTCAATGGTGGAAAAATTATGTTCGCACTAATGTGGAAAATGGTAATTTGCCAAAGGACCTTGAACGTTTGATCAGAAAACTTGACAAATTTTGACAGCAGAAAGTCTGAACGACGATGTCTCCACACAAAAAATACTACACCGAGGAAAACGACTTTGTTTGGAAAAAATTTCGGGATCACAGAACGTCCAATTCGTAAATTGGATTTTTCGGAACGATTGAAGGTTGAAATTCAATACATACCTCTGGACTTGGAGCACTAAGAATGCATTGTTGATGGTAAAACACGCGCGAAAAGTTAGCACCACGAGATGTTTTTGTTAAATGGGAGATACGAGAAATCGACGCGACGAGATGAACGGGCTTAATAGTGAGAGAGCACAGCGGCACGGTGGCCCCGCGCCCCGTTGTGCGAAACGCGACTGCGTGGGTACGTTCGTCGAGGATCAACGTGAAGAGAAACACAACTAGCAGCTACCACCACCACTACCACCTTCACCGCCGCCTTCGTTTCTATATCGCCGACGCCGTTAACCCTCCCCCCGAGGATGGGAGGGCTGCTTTGGCAAGGACAATGCTACGCTTGCGTGGAAGGGAAAGCAGATCGAGAATATATATGTACACACAATGGGTCATTCGATGTTAGACATTAGTTTTTTCATGGTGAACGTAACCTTTGATAATTTTATTTCTCCCAGTCTGTCGAAGGGCACCACTGGATACAAACACTAGTCAAAGAGTTGCGAAGAATAAATACGGGGATTATTTGCCAGAGAAAAGTTATGACGATGAAAAAAAAACGAGCAAATCCGAAATTCAGATTGTGATTTAGACAGAAAAATATTTCGTACAGAAGCGATCAAAATTAATTCACATCGTTTCCGGGCATCCCTTTTTACTAAGAATTCAGTTCGAGCATCAAATTTCATAAAAAACGAGAAAAAAAAAATACTTTTTGGACGGGTTCAAAAGTTTTGTTTGGGAAATTACTCATGCGATGACCTTGAAAAATTCTATCTATTATTGGGACCTACCTTTTCACAGCAAGAGTACCCGAATTTTAGAATGCCTTGAGCTTCTCCGTCTCCTTTTTCTTCTCAACATGATCATTTTTGTCAAAATCAACGATGACGAATATCAAGTGGCGTCCAGTTCGAGTTGCTCGTACAGGTTATGAATGACGTAATGACGTTACGAATGACGTGAAAAACAAAAGTGAAACACGTACGACGATCTTTTTCAACTGCTCGAAAAGTTGAACGACCCAGAAATTCGGAACGCACAAAGTCTCCCACGGATTATGACGAAATTAGCTACGGACGTGATTTTAGATGTTTTGACAATCAGTCCAATTTTTCAAACAGTTAATTTTTGAAACGGTTGATAAAGGTTATCCCATTTCTCTCGCCTCTTACGTCCCTGTGCTTCGTTGTATTTGTGCATGAATCTGGAAATATTGAAGGTTCAACCGTTCCGAGGAATTTTAGGTCGGCGAATCGATGTTGAGGTCAGGCTCGAGGTAAATACCAAGAAAATTCATCCATCATTGGATTTACAAATGTTCGAACCACTTGGAATAATCGGCTGAAATGCCACGAAAATAGCCGACGAGCGCGAGTCACCGCGCTTCAGCAGTTGACATCACATTGGTCCACCGAACCCACGCGATAAATATAAATCGAATTTTTCATCAATTTTTTGGGAGCGTCCAGCCCAGTCCCCAAGAGCCGGATCAACGAAACGAAAAAAATCATAATCAAAATAAAGCCGCAGAATGATGACAACTCACACATTCGTTTAGTCATTTTTTTTATCTCATTTTTTGTTCTACGTAGGAAATATAAATTGCTATACATAAAGATGCACGAAGTGTTTGTTTGTTTGTTTTTTTTATCGGTTTTTGAAACCTTACAAAGATGCCTGACGCACTCCGATGTTATTTTCTCTGTGTGTTTTTACCTTTTTCGATGATCATAATAACGATGATATCGCAATAGTAATAATAATATTATCAATAGTTATAATGTAGAAGTATATTTATAGGTGAAGCGGCGCGAAACGATGTTTGTGCCCGGGGTAATTCGATCTTTCATTCATTTGTTTATCAATTTACGTTTCGTGTTATCGTTTCCAAACGTTTTCGCCGACGACGATCTTTGCATACTTGGATTTTCTTCTGTTACAATAAATTATTCGACGTCTACTTCACGCCGCTCGCGCGTCAACGTACACGCCAACGTTACATATATATATTTAAGTGCATATCGATGTATGCATAAATCTATACATATGCAAACACATACACATTTTATTTATAATCTTGGTAGTATAATGTAATAGATGTTTTGTAGTAATAACGTTAATGGTACATTCTTTTGGATTAGAATTTATCTCTTTTGCTTTTATTATTTCTTCTTATCCCTTCGATATATTTTCCATTCGTTCAATTATTCATTTTTGTCTCGTCCACCTATCAGTACACATCGAACCACCCCTTCGATTCTTCCTCTCCAATTTACATTTCCTTTACGAGGAAGAATTCTGCTCATTTTTATTTCCATTCGAATTTTTGTCACCTCACTTTTTGGGCGAACCCCCGACGCTGGTACTCATTTAATAATACAACAGAATAATAAAAATATACTCTCGCTCGGTTGTGATACACAGAGGAGTGGGAAATTCAATTAGTTCATGTTATTAGGTGGCTCAAATTGTGACTAGTTTTATTAATTACTATGCTCGCCGGGTTTACATCTGTATTTCAAGCATATACGAGGTGCTGTCGGTCGCTCGAGTGCCAACGACATAACCAACAAAAAAAAGAAACGAAACGAAAGTGCGAGTATGTGTTTCTCGAACGTTTTGAATTATTTCGAGAAATATAAAAGTCACACTGTCATCTCAGAAGAGAGAAAAACAACGCGCAGCAACTTTTATTTTCACTCAACAACCGACAGATCAGCTTGAACCGAATTATTAGAACAAATTTCGAAGTATCGCACGATTCTGAGCTTCTTTCTCGACCTTCCCCGAACCTTTTGTTCGATGCCAGATGGTCACGTGGGATAACCTCGGTGTGGCTGAACCGATTATACCTCAACATGGGGGAAAACTAACTCGAATGTTCCCGATACGTTTTTTTTGCCGAACAAACAATGTAGAATAATAAAATTTGCTAAGATTGAATGACCTTCGAATTGCAAGTTCAGAATAATCATTTATCGGAATCCCAGTGAGCAACGTGGCTCAAAAAAACATGATTTCTTTGAACCATCCTACTATATGTGTGTGTGCTAATATTTGTGTATAACAAACGTGCTGGGGGGGCACCCGAGGTTTTTCTTAAATACGTAATCGATTGTACAAATATCAATAATGACGTGTTTGTAATATTTGTTTCGTGTTCTTTCTCTCGTGCTTCCTCCTCTTATACGCGCGTCCTCTATCTGTCACTCGCTCTCCCTGACAGTTGTAAAGTAGCAAGAACGGCTGAATTTTTTTTTTGTACCATTTTTCGGTACTTTCTCCTCTTCACCAAATCGCAAAAAAGATTCATATCGTTCTGAATTCTATGAACGTATAAATAAGATGTGGTTGGATACCTGATTTGCCTGAGGAACTTGACCAACTTGTTTCACACGAGTCACACGAGGAGGATTAACGATTTGCGTGAAGAACGAGAAACTGTCGAATTCCCCGAGCAGGTTAAGTTTTTCGAACTTTATTTGTTGTTCCGTGGAGATTACAAAATTTCATTGAATTAAATCGGGTGCAAACAGCGAGTACTTTTCTAACGAACTTGTGGAGCGAATTGAAAAATTGAGACTCGTCTCAATTATACGCATGTATTGGTCGTCGTTAACAAATATTTTCGTCAGCGTTGCTTCATTTCATTGTTTTTATTATCGAGTCTAATTGAAAGCCACAAAAATGTGTCTAAAAATTGAGAACGAGACAACCAAAACTGGCAGTTTGCACTCTTATCGTTTATACAAAATAAAACAATTGTTATTCGTCAGTTATGATCGATTATAATGATAAGTAAAAAAGGTGAAAGTGAGTAAAGCGTCGATTAAGTTTCATAAAAACTTGCAGAATGTCCTTCCCCAAAATTCGCTTGTCCATTAGCGCGTTTTAAATATTGTACGAATCAGACAATAAATAAGTACATTTATTTATTTCGAATTGAACGAAGATTACTTGAGGATCAATGTACAAACTGATAAGATTGTTAAAAATCCTTTTACAGGTTAACGTATAAATCGATTCATATCGTTTACTCGAATGAGCGGTAAAAAAAATCATTTCAGTCATTTCGAATTTTTATGTCTCGTTTGTTTGTATTATTTTTCTCACTTTGTACACTATTACTCGCTCAAGCCCGGCACTACAAGACTTTAAGTCTGAAAAAACGATCCCATTATAATGCGATCGTTCGTAAAGCTCTCGGTTTCACATTTTTCCATTTCTCTTCGCTCCGTATCGTTTTTTTCTTTCTCATCTTCGTCGACAAGCCCGCGTGCATTATTAATATTTACAAATAAATCACTCTCAAATGTGTCAATAACATCTATAAACTCTCTTAAACATTATCAACAGAATACTGAAAATAATATGTACAGAGGCTGGTTCTTTTTGTTTATTCTCTTTTTTTGTGAATTTCTCGGTGATCTGATTGATACGTCGAGTTGATAAATATATATTTACCGATGTGCGAGTCTCAGCTCGCAGTTTCCAATCTTCTAATCGTTATATATCGAGAGGTAAGCTGTTGCAAGATTTCCCCATTTTATTCTTTTCCTAACATTATGCACGCTTTTTATTTCCGTTACTTTGTAATGGCACTCAATTTATTCGTACGGTCGTTGATCGACGCTTTCCGCAATACATTTAATATATTTTCTTGCCCACCACTTTGTACTGAAATCGTCATATTTCTTGGAAACCAGAAATACGAAAGTGAATTAAACATACAAAAAAAAACCCTTAAACCCTATGGGTAGCTCGAAAAAACTTAATCACGAACCCGTCATTCTAAAATTTCCATCATTCGTCACTGCTCTGTCCAGGATTGAGAAATCGGTTGAAACAAAAACAAAACCATATTCGAACCATCATACTTGTGATTGTTGCCTGACATCCCACTATTTTTTTTTCTTTCGCCACTGCGCAAAACTTCAAAAGGATTCTCAAGTGACAATCATGAAAAAAAAACCATAAATATTCTCAACCCGCAAACGATCGTTTCAAAGTCGAAATATATGTCTTGCCCTTGAAAAGGAACGAACGTGTGAGATGAGCACGATTTTCCATATACGTATGTGACGAAAAATCATAATAAACGGCGAAAAAAGTGCCCATTGCAAAGTAACGATTCATTTCGAATGACATTGAATGATATTGTAATTTTCGTCATTTTTGTTTTTTTCGATAACTCATTGTACCTTCAAATGAGTTTTCCAATTACGTATCAACCAAGATCCTCAAGCTTAACACTCATTAAAATTGAAAAATTATTATTATGTCTACCCGTATCTTCCTTTCGTTCTCGTTTTCTCGTTTTCTCTCTCCTTCTCTTTTCGTTTCCAAGACAAATTTCGCAACGAGCTTGAACACACATACATACACACGAATACGGTGTCGAGTGCACACACATTACGGATTAAGAAAAAAGCTTGTTAAGTTGCACTCAGTGTCATTTTTAATCTCACGAGCTTTTTCTTTTTGAACGTTTTTTCAAATATTATTGTTGTTATTATTATTATTATTCATTATGCCGCGTCCTAACGTTACTAAAGCTTTTCAAATTGTATGCCATCGATTACCTCGTGCCAGGATGTGCGACGAGGCACATTCTCCTCTTCAAGTTCAACTTTCAAAATCTTAAAATAGCCCCCTCTTCCTCTCTCTCTCTCGCCTGTACACGTGCGAAATCATTTGACCCAGAGACAAAAACTTCGGCTCAGATAAAAAACAGTCACACCGACTGAGTGACATCTCTCTTCTTGTACTTCCTTTTTTAAATCTCTGTCGCTATGAATATGTTTGATCGCAATTAGTGTCTGAATCATCGAATCACGGACCTGGCAGACACGTGCAGTCTCGTGCTGAAATTTCGAGCTTATATATTTCATGTACACACATGTGTCATGCGCAATTATATTCAACAAATTCGCAGTCTCTTTTCCCATCAAGTAAACATGCCAAGTATGGCAGATTTTTACTTTGCCAACGAAACATTTGATCGATAATCGTCGCATGAAAATTCCAATTTTGGCGCTCAATTTTCAAACGTCATCTTTCTTCATCTCGCAACGTTTAAATCTGATGCTCCAAAAAAATTGTAAACTAAACGACTCTTGGGAGATTCCAATCATTGAAATACATGAAATATACAAGATTTACATGTTATGTTTCTGTTCGGGCTTGGAAAAGTTCCCGGAACTATTCATTGGGGGTTAAGGAAAATTCACAGAGCTCTTTTTTTTCCTTGAAATCTTAACCACCCCGCGATCTCGTTGTACGGTTTTTATAAAAAATAAATCAATAAATTATCGATTTTACAATAACGAGTCAATGATTTATCGTGGAAATCGAAAGACGACACGTCTTCTCGGATTTCGTCTTTCTACACTCCATCATATACGTTTTTCGTGTCGCAACATTTACAAAAAAAAAATAAAGGAAAAAGAAAGGCGACCGTAAATCTTATTTCTTACACGTGATACATCCGTCACTTTGTTTCCTGTTTAATCGTAATTCAGATGTCATCGATATTATTTATATTTCTTAAGACATTTACATCGAAAGTACTTCAAAAGCCCATTTCTCTAGTTTGCGATTAATCTAATCTGACGTTTTGCAGCTTTGCAGCAAATGACATTAATTATTGGATTATAAGGTGAACCCTGACTTGGCCAATTTTTCCCATACAAGTTTTTCCACATGTCGAATGAGTTTCTATTTCAATTTCGAAATATCAACAATTCCAAGTCGGTTACTACCAAAATCATATATATTCTCGTAAAAACTCTCTCGCAATTATCATTTTCATTGCGTTGTTAATTACATAACAAATTATTGTTCAAAGGTGGACCCAAAATTTAACAATCAGGATTTTTTTTCGATAACTTCCGGGTACGGAACACCCGAAAATATTCTCCGACAAAACGTATCGTTTTTACGTAAAATCGTTTTATTTTCTGGTTCGGGACCATCGCATGTCAAATTTGTCTCCTGAGGTGAATTCGGAAATAGTAGGAATCTGTTTTTATTTTGTGAACAAAAATAAAATGAATTCTTGACGGAATGAAAGTTTGGCCAAATTGGATAAGCTCCAATGAACAATAATTAATTGAATTTACAATAACAGCAAACGTTAGATTATTATTTGAACTGAGTAGGCCTCCGTTGAAATCTCATTCGACATGAAAAACTGCAAAAATCGTAACAAGATAGACAGGACGTTGGACGTGAAAGCATGAGCTTGATAAAAAGAAACGAATGTTTCTGGTGATAGAAAATCGTCGAAGTGCGTCAACGGATGATTGATTTATAACATGCGATTGATTATTGTCATTGGTAATTAGCAATGTAGCAAAAATTTGCGCGCGTCAATTGTTCAGTTCGATCTTTAACAATAAAAAATGAAATGTTTTATTTCAGGAACCGCAGGAGTTTCTTCAAAATGTTCAATCACCAGATCCATATGTTGAGAATATTGTATTTCGTTGATAAAGAAAAAAAACAACGATTCATAGATTGACTGAGGATTCGCTTGGTGACTTTGTAACACGCACTGTATCGGCAAGATGAGGCTGCAAACATTTTCTTTGTTATCTTGTGTTACTTCATTTAGTTGATAAAAGAGGATTGAGAAATAATTCGTTCAGTCTTGAAAGAAAATTCTAATCGAGCACAATTCGTTGCAAGAAAAATAGTTGATTTTTCTCCGTTCATTGTATTTATTGTTATCGTTGGCGTATATCGAATTAAAAAAGATTGTATCTACAATAATATCTGTTGCGTATATATTTATTAATATAATAATTTTATAAAAAGACAAAAATTAGTGTGTGCTCCCTAATGGGTTTGTCGATTGTTCGACACTCGAATATAATAAATCACTACTGGATGTTAGTCGAACGAAATCCTCAGCCAATCGACAGAGCTTGATGTGCTCGTTACGTCGTTGCATGATTTATCTTATATTTTATTTTTCGTCTGTTCCTTTGCTTTCGTGTGACTCCTTGTTGGTGAAAAGTCGTGAAATATCTGAGAAACACGATTTTCAAGGATGGTGGCATTAGAAATTATTGCTACCGAATGATGGACATGATTTTTCCGTATGCTCGGAGCAAAATTTGAATAAACACGATCTATGAGCTTCTACGGGCAAGAAAAAAATTGGACATTCGTCGACGTGGCTGTCTTGTTTTCTTTGTGTCTTATTTTCTGACTAATTCTTCTAAAAGCACGAACGTAGCCCATCAAAAATTTCTACGCGTGCTTCAATGCTTTCAATATATTTATATTTTTTTTTTTGTTGCTTTTTTTGTTTCCAAGTGAAGGTTTACGGCGATGCTAAAATCTTTGCGCAACGGCTATTATTGGCAATTATATACGCCAGTTGACATAGTGATGATACTTGGACTCCAGTTGTAACTTGACGTCTTCAAGAGTAACAATCTCCTTGTACTCATTGCGATGCAAGCGGTCCTCTTTGCCTGTTTCCTCTTCATCTTCATTGTCATCTTCATCGTCCGAGTCATCCTCGTCATTGTCATCATTCGGGACTGAGAAAAGTCACAATGTTATCGTCTTTTGCGTTTGCTTAGCCTACTGTTTGTTGTAGTTTTTTATTTTTTATTTTTTTTTTCTTTTTTCGTTATTTGTGTGTTGCTTGGAAAAATTCCATACGAACTAAAAGCTCACTCTACTATAAGAGAGTTGTTTACGAGAGTTGAAATTAGCATGGAAATTGGAAACCCAGAGCACGCTGCGAGGCTAATGAATAAAAACACAAGAAAAAGGATATAGAGATAGGAGGGCCTCAGAATCTTAAATTTTATTTTTTGTTCTTTCCTGTTCCACGTTTCACTGAGCGAGCGTACAATATTCGTTGATAAAAAATCAATAAGACAAACAAAAAACAAAGATTCCTTCTGCGAGGCTGCGAATGACAAAATAATCCGAGCTCAGAATTTCCAGTCACCAATGGCTGGAACCAATTGAAAGTCGCCAGGCGTTTACGGGAGAAACAAACCAACATTATTTTTTACAATGATCAACTAACAATTTAAAACACTCGTTATTATGATTTATCGGGGCGGAGATTCATTGAGCGGACATTATTCTTTTCCTAAGATTAACACAGTGGACAAAGGAGAAGAGAGATTTAAAAATTAGTTTTTTTTTTCTTACTTCGTTAGTTACGAATTCGTGAGACTGAATAATGAGGCAATCAAAGTCGCATAAGCATTGAACGCATACTCAGTGGAGTATGCGTTTTGAACAGACCATTTTCAAAGACAGGAAAGATTGGATGACAGAAAAAAAAGGAGAAGCACAAAAATAGTTACAAAAACGTTTACGACTGTCCCATTGATCGGTAGCATCGTCGAGGATCATAGACATCCGTTAAAAATCGTTGCTCCGCGTTTTAGAAAGCCAAAAAAGATAAAAGCGCACATGATCTTTCCACGTTCCTGGAAACACAATCCTCTCTTTTGTCCCTTACTCCGAAGGTTTTTGTTTTCCTACGCAGCTATGACAGCATTTGGAGAGCAAAAATAGCAGTGGCGGAACAGACTTAGCAGGTGCGCGACGTGTTTCCGATATTTTGCCGTATTCAGCCAGAGGCAAGCGGGTCGGAAGCCAGTGGAAGCCGTTCGTTTTTTTTTTTTTTTGCTTTTTACATTCCATTTGGACGAACATCCAGGTAGGCTTTTTTCGGATGGTCGTGGGGGGCAAAATAATAAATTTTTTTCAAGTCCAGAATAAGAAGTGATTTGAATAGGAAATCGAGTGAAGCTTTTTGCGTTTGCGCTCTGCAGTGTATTGAGCGAAAAAAGTTGGGCAAAGCGATAAGCAGCATTGGAAACGGTGACATTTTTAGTTTCCTCTTTTGGTCTCAACAACTTACCTCGTTGAGCGATCGAAGAAGTTGTCGAGCTCGTTAAGTTCCTTCTCCTAGAGTTCCGACAGCCTCGGAAATGTTTGGATTAATGTTTTTCTCAGTATCGATGTTTGTCATGCTGGGCGTATCGTCGACTCTGACGATGTCCTTGTTCTCCAGGATTTGTCCGATGGCAACCGGACTCGTTGTAAATCGTGCCATTTCTTCATTCACCAGAGCCACGGAAATGTCCAATTTTCCAGGGTCCCTGGCACGTTCCTTCTGGGCATCGGTACCAACTTCAACTTTCGCACACACCGAAGAACATTCAGAATCGATGCCGGAATCGAGACTCTCTTGAAAATTTTCCGATGGCTGATTGTTGATCGCCTCCAAACCGTTGTCCTCGGATATCGAGGCTGTTGTCTCTTCGATCCCTGAATCCTGACTGTTTCGGTGCACGTTCCTCGATTTTTCAATCAACAAATTAGCACCGGAGGATTGTCCGGTCTCGTAATAACAATCCATCATCATCACGCTCGTCGTGTCTTCCTCGCAAACGCGTATCGTCGTGACAATAGCGTTTGATATTTCCTTGGATATAGTTGTAGCATCGATGTCGGTCATTTTAAAAATAAGTTCTTCGCTAAATTCGCTGCTTATCGAATCGGATGTCTCGACTCTTGTTTCGGAGCTTTCGACGTTTACATAAGAAGAAGTGAGATTCAATTCGGGGCTTGGTCGTGCGAGGGAAATATGTTGTTCCATTTTTAATGACAGCTCGGCGAGGCCTGCATTTGGAGTTTCAAAGTTATTCTCGATTATCGAGGCGCCTAAGGCCATGTGCTCAATCGTATCGATTCCTGGAGATATTTCAGTCAAATCGTTCAACGAAGCATCACCGTTTCTGTTATCGTCGCCCGATAGTTTGCCCGAATAGCCCGAATCTTCGGACAACGAGCTTGAACCTTGTTCCATCGAGACTGGCACGTAATCTTCGTCATCGATCGAAACAACGGCTATTCTGGTAACAGCAAATTCACTTTTCAGTGCAATCGCGTTCGGTAAATTAGAAAGTTGCTGTGTATCTCGTTCTTCCGTCAAATCAATCTCCATTTTCGCAACATCTTCCTTTGTTGACGTCGTTGTTTCTTCCGCCCGATCAATCGTCCCCACACTTTCGTTACGAATGCCTTCAGGATCTGCTCCTTCCTGGGACGTAGCGGTATTCGGGGAATCATTGTTGAAACTGTTATCAAAAGCACAGTAAGAAATCAAAAATTCTTGCTCCGATTGGGGGGACGCGGAGGCAGTTACTTCGAGTGGAAAAAATTCCTCGATAGTCTCGTCGGTCTCGTCAACTTTGTCCGGAGGTGAAGTAACTTGGACCTCGAGACTGTTAACCATGAAATTTTTTTCTTCCGTGTGGACGATCGTTGACGTCTCGGTAGAATTTTCAATGCGAATGTTGCTGAGCTCTCGGGATAGTGAATGCTCGTTCGTCGGAACGATTCGTGTGTTATCTTCGGTGGTATTTAGTCGCTGGAGGTCGATCACCGCTTCGGGCATCATGGCTGTATATTTAGAGTCTTCGGGAGTCGAAGAATTTTCATTCTCGCAGTTGAATTCTTCGAGTGTCACGCTCGTGATTTTGGGATTTTGATCGTCCTTGAGTATCTCGGGATTCGAAATGATCGCACCATCATCATCCTTATCATTATCATCGTTAAATTGTGTCGTAAAAAAATTATGTACATCGCCCGTGCTGCCTACAGTATGTACATTCTCCACGCCGCTTATTATATCACATGTTACTCTACAATGGGAAGAATTCTTACATTTAAGGTCATTAATACTGTCTGCCGTGCTGCTGCTGCTATCACATTTAATTTTCACATAATCCTTATCCTCAATATCGGAGTTTTCCTTTGTCAGTGAAATATCATCGTCGTTCACACGAGCCTCGAGGTTCGTCTCGAGAATCGAGTTTTCGGGTATGTCCTTTAATTTAGGGCACACGCTTGTTTTTGACTCGGGAACGAGACTCGGATTGTCGGCAATATCGGCGATCGTATCTTCTCTTTGATCAGCCTCTGGAGTTTTCTCGTTTTCGAGTTTCGCGTGAACACGTTCAATATTTTCCTCGTTCTGTACATTCTCAGGTAACATTTTGTCGCCGCTTATCCTAGAAATTTGTTCATTCATCATCTTCATCCCGCAATTGTCCTCGAGCTTTTCATCGACGTTCGTTTCCTCGTGCGAAATATTGGAGATTGAAGTTTTTTCGGTATTTTCCCCGCGATCGGTCGTCGATTCGGGGCTCGGCTCGCGCGATCGAACTTGTTTTACGCAAGGCGATTGCATGCTCGACAACTGTGGGATACTCAGTGACTTGACCGGATCAGATTTAATCGTCGACCTTGAAGCGTCCGATACGCTCCTCTGCAACATCGGGAGACTCGTAGAATCTTCCGTATGGCTCTTGGCTGGACTTCGACCCTCTCGTAGATACTGTTGAAATTTGTCACCCAATGCTATCATACTATTTACACGATCCTGTATCGGATTCTTCGTTTCGGTTTTCTCGACGTACGAACTAGTGGAGAAAAAACTACTTGGATGTTGGAAAAGACCGATTAATCTTTCGAGACTGGTCGCTTGTCTCGGTGGCTGCTCCGGCTTCTCCGATCTCAAGTCGTAAGAGGGAATAATCTCGTTGCACAACGATTCACCGCTTTTCTTTGAAGTATTTACTTTGGTTTCTTCGCATTCCAAGCTCGGAATGACATTTATCCTCATTACTTCTGCATCATTCGGTAGAATTGTCTTTTCAGTATTAACGGAATTAGTCACCAAGTCTGATACGTGCTCTTCGTTGATGATATTTTCATTGATATTTTGAATTTCGAGGTCGGTAGTCGCGGCTTGCTCGACCGTTTTAATTAGCTCCGCCGTAGCTTCGGTTGTTTGATTTATTTCGATTTTAACAGGTACTTGGTTATTTATAATCGTCAGATTTTCATGAACCACCGAATCTTCAGATTCTTCATTATGATTTTTGGTTTCGTTCGCCATTGGCTGATTTTCATGATGTTCATCGAGACACGTCGGTGGTTCTGCTTTCGATGTATCTTCCGTGGCGATAGTTATGCCAGAGTTGGGATTGGTTTGATCCGCCGGTTCCCGAGACTCGTCGTTTCCAACGTTCGATGTAAAAACACTGTCGGAATCGTCGGTGCTCTCGGGTCCTTGAATGTTGTAATTGAAGCCAATCGTAATATTGGCGGTTGCCAAAGCTACGACGGATTCGTTTGGGCTCGGTGTGCTGCTCGTAGACTCGACTATTGTTACGCGGAAACGAGAGGGAACACCGGGTGAAGGTGGGAAAAACCGGGTAGGTGAAGAGCCTAACGAAGATGGTGTTACGGGTGATGAGGATGCTGAGGAATTAGTCGAACTCAAGGAACTCTCGCATACTCGCGAGACTACGAAACGACCACGGGATGGACTCGGGATAGGACTTGCAACCGGGGACGGGATCGGGGATGGAGCTGGTGAACGTAAACGTCCACCGCTCGAACGCTTTGGTTCCAGCATCGATCTCGTTGTTATATCGTTGATCGAATTTGGTGCTACCGACGGAGGTGAACGTGGCAGTGTCTGACATGTCAGCGAGATCTTACGGGAGCTAACGCTAGATAATCTGCTACGATGCTGGGGACTTCCGGATTCCTCGGTACTCTCGTCGGTCGACGTTGGCTCCTCGTTTCTCGCGCAATATTTCCCTATCTCTGTCACGAGATCTAAATATTGATCCATCGTTGCCGGCTTCGTGCTCCATGGCGTTGCATCCAAATCCAATTGCGTCACGCAAGGATTTCGCTTCATTGCAAATGACAGAGCTGCTAATCCTTCCATCTGGATATTGTTGTCACGCAAATCTATCCTCTGTGGAAAAAATTGAATATTTCCTTTTTTTATTTCCGTTAAAAATTAAATATACAACGAATTCATGATAAATAATGTTTTTCATCTTTTTTTTCTCATTTTTCTCGTTGACAGTTTTGTCTGAAACCGTTTTTTATAATGAGATGATAAAAAAATGTCGATGGTTATTCAGATCGTACCTGCAATGATCGATTTTTCTCGATGATTCCCGCCAGGATGAGGGCTCCTTTACACGTAACATTAGTCGATTGCATGCCCAACTGCAGCAAACTCCGAGTTTTGATCAAAGGCTCTTGTGCCAATTCGAACATCTCATTACCTACGGGGTTTTTTCCAACATTGAGTGTCTCCAGGCTCCGCGATTGTGCCTAAAGATTCAAGTTCATCCAATTATTACAAGTAACGGAAATTTCGCTGCTCAACATCGTGGGCATGCAGTAGAAATCGTCAAAAATAAATCAGAATTTCGTCCCAACCCAGAATCGGCCCAATCGATTTAAACGAAATTTACCATTCTCATGGCACATGGCAAAAAAAACAGTACATGTTGATTTTTTTTCCGGAAATTGTTTTATAAACATCAAGAGATGTTTCCAGTATAAAATCCGGAAAACCGGTATGTATTTTTATTCAGAAATAACTGAAATTTCGTCAAATATTACCATCGTAAAAAAATCTATCGTTAGCTTTATTTTATTTTTATTTTTCCATTCAGTAAAATTTTTCGAAACGGTAAAGAATTTTATAAAAAGTAAAAGTTGAATATTTGGAAAAGTCTTCACGTACTACCCCATTTGTACGATTAAATGGAGAAAAAAGGGAGGAATTGTCTCTGAACGTCTCGTCATGTTGGCCAATTTCTGATGGAGACGCCAACATCGAAGAACGGGAAAAAAAGAATAGTAACCCGGCTAATTATTCTAAAGGCGTACACCACTAAGTCGAATTGTCTACAATGAATAGTGGGTAAATTTTGCATATGTATGAAGAGAATTACGCACTATAGCTTCAGAGAAATATGGCGACGAGCTCCTTGTAAGATCATTATTCCACAAGACAAGGATACTAAGGCCTTTGCCGTTTGTGCACTCGCCCGACTGAGCGACGAGTCCGTCCATTAGATCACGAACGCCCTCGTCCTTGATGTGATTGTTACTGGATAGGGAGAGAGAGATAGAAACACAAAAAAATCCATACGAATATAAAAAAGAATTGGATGGAAAAAAAATAACCGAGTTACAAATATTTCGCAGTCGTAGACGTTAATAAATTGTATTTAAAAATTCGCACCGGCTGCGATACGAAGCCGAAACACGTTGATGTGCCGAACATTTGTTCGTTTGAGATTAAATTAGAAAAAAAAAGAGCATGAGGTTTTAATGAACGATGTCTAATTTGAATTTTTGGCTAATCGCACGCACCTAATGTCTAGCAGCTGCAAGTGATTATTAACCCTCAAAAGCGCACCGAGCTGTATAGCGTCTTCTTGCTCGAAACCGTTGTCCGCCAGGTATAGCTCTTTTATTCCGGTGTTCATTTTTAATGCTGCAACTGTTAAAAAAACCGAAAACAAACCAAAATTCATTACATCGATGTTTGAACAAGATCCCACGATAAGATATCGATATCAGAATTACAATTCCAACTTTTTTGTGACTCGAGCCAAATGGACTTTCTGAGAATTCACTCAATAGGACAGTTGATAATATCGAAAATAATAATTTTTTTCTTCTTTTTTTTTCACCAACTTTGAGATCTGTCGGTGTGTGCACTTCATATGCTCACATTTACTTTTAATAGCTCGATTAGTCATCGCACTTTCATTTTCATAGTCCAACATTCATTAATATTGAACAAAAATATTCGATTGTTGGTTGAAAATCTAATGAATCGTTTCGACAGCAAAAAAAATTGTTATTAAACGCATGTCCTCGATAAATACCTAATATGACAAAAGCTCGTCCAGCAAGACCACAATTTTCTAATTTGAGAACGTGCAAGTGCGACACCAGTTGGAGTGATCGTTTCAAAATGTTCATGTGTTGCTGCGTTAACGTTATGTCTCTCGCCTCGAGCTGCTCAAGACACGTAGTCTGTAAAAAAAATAAAAAATCTCATGATCATTCGTCCTTAAAAAATTAAAAATTTTTTTTTTTTGCACAGGATTCTTCGTTAAAACATTTTTTTTGTGGAATCTCAAGGGAATATCCGAGGGAGGTTTTCATCAAAATTTTGAAGAAATCGCATGGACAATAGGAGTTTGGAGAATACGATTTCTTTTGGATTCGGTACGATGAAAAATGACGATGGGTTTCTGAGGCTTTCTGACCTTTCGGCGAGACGGTTTAGGACTTTCCGAATAATCAAGATGATTTTCAAGCAGAGCTATTTAAAAGATTATTAAAGGCGATCTATTTGGTATTTGGTATCTGTTATCATGCTGATTAAGCGACGATAAAATATAATGATAAAAATAAAAGCATACCTTTTTAATCATTTGAGCGCAAGCTTGCCAGCCTCGCGCTCCAATGTTGCGATTACTCGACATATTTAAATGTCTGGCTGATTGATAATACTCGAGCATGTCGAACAATATCGTAGCACTCTGAAAACAAAAGATACGCAATTTGATTATAAAATAATTCTTTGTTTTCATTGTCTTGTTTCGTTTTTTTTTCGTTACATTACGTTTCTTCGGTCTTTTGAACATTCGCCAATAAAATGTTACCTCATCATCTAACGACGATGATTCAACGTCAATTTTCTCAAATTGTACTCTTTTCAGCAACTCCTCGAGTGGTTCGCAGTGAGGCGCGTCTAAACACTCGTTCTTCAAGCTAAGTTCCGGACAACGTTCATCATCAGAAATATCCAATTTCTAAGAACAATGAATAGGTTTATTACACAATTTTGTTGGTTAAATATTCATATTTCAGTTGTTTGTTTTTTTTCATTCTCTTTCGATCAGGATTATCCACTAGCTCGCCTAATTCGGTTGTCTCACACATTCGCGCAATATGATCGTGGATGAATGAGGATGATTCTGAATGACACTCATTCATACTCTACCATCGAGGAAAATACAATTTTTTTTTATTATTTCGTTTGTTTTTTTGTCGTTTCAATTATTTTACCTCGAGTTGAGCTATGAGATTATCCATTGGCTCGGCACCATGTCGTTGACAGGATGCTTTGTACGACGAGATCAAGTCCTCGGTGTTCACATTCTTGGCTGTGAACAGTTATCTCTGATTAACGTGCGTGATTAGAAAACATGTTAGTCTTATATTCCCCACCACTGGCTTGTCAATCCACGAAACAAGAATAGAATATTAAAAAACAAAAACAAAATAAAAGAGAGTTTCGTTAAACTGGGATGACATGTGGAAAACATTTGGTCTATTGTTTGCGATTTTTATTGATTTATTCATTTTTAAATATTACATACGTTGTATGAATGAAACGAAGGTGAGAGGTCGATTCAACATTGATGGAAGTTGGGATGATTAGTGGGATAAATATGAAAATACAGTGCAGATGTCTGGCAAAAATAATGTATTTCAAATCCACATTGGAAATTTGTGTACAACAATTCCTTGATTTTTCTTGTCTTCTTTCAACGTTTCAGTGGCTTTCTTTATTCTTTTTTATTTTTTGTATTTTTCTCATAATAACATGAAAGCGACGGAATAAACAAGATACACACCGGAGGATAGTTTTTCTACAGGTATCGGCGAACAGACTCGGGCTATCCTACGCCTGCTTCATTGCTTTCGAGCTCTCTTCGATCCTTTCTTCTTCGAATATATCTTTGCTCGCAGTTAACTTAATTACATTTGTAAGTTTAAGCGGCGGTATTGGGCTTTGGGAATTGGATGACTGAATGTTTTTAATAAAATGCAATATACATGGCCATTTATTTATCGTTTATCCTGAATAAACCCCCTAAGCTGTTATAATTTAATGCTCAATCTGTTGATTCGTTTTACCCTAACCTTATGTACGAACGACTAAATGAAAGGAACGATTAAATTACAGACTAGACTAGAACCTCAAGGTCGTTAAAAAAATGCAGACTCTGGATGGAGATAACTTTTGCACAGGATGGAGCATTTAACGAGCGATAAGGGAGGTCACACGTGGTTGATAAACTTCTAACAGCTGCAAAATTACACTTTTTACAGTAGTCGCTCAGAATTAACATTCGCAAAGTTGTGTAACGCTTAGGTGCGGGGCAACATTTTCATTTATGCTCTCCGAGTGAGAAAATGGATGAGAAAATAGGAAAAAAAACGTTAAAGACAATCTTGTTTAAATGTGAGCGGGAGGTGGAGAGGGCACTGGAAAGGAATAGTACATGGATGAACGCATTCGACGTATGTGCTTCTTTCTTCGGTAGGTGTACTTAAAATTAGTATACAGCGATGATTGCTAAATCCTTAGCACATTCTTTTGCGCCATTGCGTTCTATAAAAAAACCTGACAGTCGAATGACGACGGCTTGTAGTTTGCGTTTTTAGGCTGTTAGTGGCGTGCTCTTAACTTGCATAAGTCTTAACATGTATATAGTCGAAGATGAAACAACCGAAGAATGGAAAATCAAAGGGGAAACAACTGGATTAACCAAGATGTCTACTTTAACAAAATATTCAAATTTTTATTCCGTAAACTATTTATATTCCTAATTAAACAAGCTCATTTATAAATCAAAGCGGCTGCGATTTAATCATTTGCCGCATTTGGGTCTGTCGCACAAAAATATTCACACTTTTTTTTACTTTTTTCTGTGCGGCTTTTCAACAAAATAGCCGCACTTTCTTACAACTCGGTATTCTGATTGAAGCTCAACAAAAAAATGAGAATACTCCGACGTTATCGGCAAGAGGATACTCTAAAGAAACTTCCTGAAGACAAGTTTCCGAGGGCAAAACAACGTTTGCTTCTCAAACCTGTGTTTCAAATGTCACATACGTTGATGGGCGACAAAAAAGACGTGACAATGCAAAAAGTTGGACTTGCGGCAGGAGAGAAGTGGTAATCGGATTAACAAATAAAACGGTCATGATACAATCTCACATTTAAGGTCCACACACCAACTTTGGATCTTGCTACACAATAATCGGTCGTAAATCATCACGGAAATTTTCGTAGATTTTGTGGAAAATATGAGGATGTGAGTAAATAGAGAGATTTCGTTTTTTTTTTGGGCCCAAATGAGTTTCATGTCGTAACGAATATACACAAGACTTACGATTGGTCGCTGCTCCCAGAGCATTATCCACATTCAACGAGAAATCCTTTTTTTTTTTCAATTCATTATTATTCTGGATCCAGTAATTGTTGTTGCTATTTTGTCTGGAGAAATGATTGTAGCGAAAAATCGTAATATCGGGTGTTACGTCGAAAGGGATGTGTGGTAACGGAAAATCGGATTTTTTTTATGGCGCGGGATTTCTGTTTTGCGGACTTACCGTGTTCCCATGGATTCGCGGGTTCGAGATAACCCGTGACCAATTGGTTGTCGTCGCTCGGAAAGCTGACTCTTCGATCTCGCGGCGGCCATTTCTTGTGTGTAAGGGCACTGCGAATTTTTTTACCATCGATCAGGTGAAAGGCGCGGCCATTTGACGTGTATTTTCTATGTTTCCTAACGACGTATGTAGTTTTTTTTGACGTTTTTGTCGAAGGAGTATGGGCTTTTCGGGGTGGTGGAGCTTCTGGCTCTGTTTCGATCGCTTCATCACATTCCAAGGTCGTTTCGACCGTAGCCCCGTCCGTCGTTGTCGTTGTCGTTGTCGTCGTCGTAGTCGTAGTCGTCGTCGTCGTCGTTGCCGCGGTAGTCGTCGGAATCGCGGTCGACGAGTCCACCAAACTCACCGCTGTCTCGTTAACACCCTCACTCATGTCTCACGATCGATCAAACGCATATTTATTTTCCTTTCTTACTTTCCTTTTTGTCTCGTCCCCTCAACTCTCTTCAATTTTCCATTTTTTCCTCCATCAATGGTCATTCCTCTATCACTCGCAATGTCAAAAAAATAACGCAACAAAAAAGTAAACTCGACACTTTTGGAGCACCAGAACACACACACTATCACACGCGATCCTACGCCGTACCCGTTCGTTAGTCGCGGGCCTTCTATTAGCACCCATTAAAAAACGAACATCCGCGACTTGCTTCTCTCAGCCGCCATCATTGTTGCCGTTTTCACAACCACGATGTATGTACGCTTCCCTATTCAGATAGATGGTGGAAACGACACAACTCGAGACAACCAGACAACTGTGTCACTCAGAGTCCATTTGAAAAGTGAAAAACAGCGAATAATCACGCGACCCCCGCCGAACCTTTTCGACTCGAGTCAATTTTCGTTACAGACTATCAAAATCAAATGTGAGCAACGGAAAGTTTATCGCCGCGAGAAAGACTTCGAAGAGTGTACTACGCGGGGATAATCGTAGTATTGCGAGTTTACTTTTGCCTCAGGCTCAAGAGATGGCGCTCGATGTAGGTTCTACGACATATTTCCTGAACAATAGTTTGGTTTCTTCGTTTCACCGCGTGTAGTATGATGCAATCACGGGTACAATAATATTTGACAATACACATTCATATCCCAACAAACTATTATATATTGCAAAGTAATTTTCTATTCATTTCAATAAGATTTCCCAGAATTTCAAGAGCGGGTCAAAATTGCGGAATAAAATTTTTTTGACATGTCTTTCTCGAATCATAGGGTTATATAATACTCGTATCGAACAATGCGGCAAGACCGAGTTTATCGTGAAAATGTAGCAGAGCCGCGACTGACGTAATCTGTAATATTTAACCTCAAAATAATAAAACATCTCTCGCACTTCTTGGGTCACGACGCATTTGATAAAAGCCGCGTTCAACGACAGACTGACCGAACATACTCCGCTTTGGACTGCAGAATATTCAACAGATGATACTAGATTGAGAGGTAAACACAGATAAACAAACTCGGAAGCGAGGAATAACGCGTCGCGTTATGTCTACAACAAATGCCGCGTTTCATCTCATTTTCAATCTCAAGCGGTTCTTTCATAAGATTGTTTTGCTGAAATGTACAGCTCAAAAAATAATTTAGGCGATCGTAAATTTTAGAAAATACGCATTCGGGAGGCTTTCAGCGACTTGAATGTTCGTAATGACGTGTCATGCACGTGAAATATTTATTAAGTTTTCAAAGATTTAAATGACGGATTGAAGATGTAACGGCCGCGATATACACGCAGCACCGTAAAAGGGAACCATGTGTGAGTACATGAGTAGCGACTGAGTATGGCCTTGCGGGGTGTGCGCGGGATGCGCAACAGCGATGCGCACGAACATAAACCTTTGTCGCTGAAATTCATGTGTGCATTTGATTCTTTTCCATTATTGAATGCGTTTCAATGAAATTTGCCTCGTGGAAATAAAAAAACTAACAAAGACCGTAAAAGCCATGGTAATCGAGTCCCTTTTCGTTTGGAAATTGATATTTCATCGTCAGGCTCTTTCACGACATTCATACCGACCCAGCTTTTTCTCGCGTGCGAAAAACATTGCAATATAGAGGGCAGAGCTGTCCAATGCTATTTTCGCAAAAGTAGCAACGGTAGTGATGCCTCTTCGGGATTTTCCACTTCGATGCTTGTGATCTATATGTAACGCTGATTCGTGTATTTTCATATAAATCCATGTGTCGTTGTTTTGTGTCACTGTGTTGATTAGATGTTTGTCGGTAATAAGCTCATCTCACCGGTTCATGTCTCGTGACATTTCGTCCGTTATTTTTTCACAATTTGTCCAACGGTTTCTCGCGCTCGTACGAGAATACACCAAAATAATCTAAGACTCGACGCCGGTTTTTAAGAAAAACGTGGCGTC
This sequence comes from Campopleginae sp. 14b, assembly GCA_030522525.1. NCBI lineage: Eukaryota > Metazoa > Arthropoda > Insecta > Hymenoptera > Ichneumonidae > Campopleginae sp. 14b. The sequence continues at coordinate 137,108 of JAPYYS010000268.1, forward strand.
AAATTATACATTTTGAAGGATCGTTGAGGATTTTTTTCAGAGGTAAGTACATCATTCTCTGTAGTATCGACGTTATCAACAGTTTATCTGAATAATTAATGGGTACGTTACGAAACGGTGATAGGATAGGAACGGTTCACGCGTTCAGCTGTTGACACATACGCATGTGTGCCGTACGTGAACTTGTTTACTAAACAGTAGGACATAGTCCTGCGCTATAGAGTAGGAAATCTTTACTACTATTTAACTTCACTTCGTGTTTTGTTGGTTCTACCGAATAAATAAAGAAATCAACCCATCAACAACAAGAACCAACGACTCGCATTTCCATAGAAAAAATCGAGCACAAATTTCAAGGTCATGTGTTGTCAGCTACTTGGTGAATCTCCAAAGTATTTAACGTTCCGCAAATTTCCATCCGCGTCTTGAAACAATAATTTTCCCGCAAGAATTTCAAAACTTTCGTTAACTTTTTTTCAAATTCTCGCGAATTACGGAGTTTGCTTTCGAAGTCGGAGCAGTCAAGAGTAAAGATCAGCAGCATTAAAAAATGTGAGGCTTCGTTTTTTCCCTGAAACCTCACATTTTATGTTGACGAACCATCGACACTCGGGTTTGGTATTTTTTTATTGTTATCCATTCCATATACATATAATTTATTTTCTATTGCTGAAATATGTCGAAATAGGAATAAGGTAACCACGTAGTAGCTATATATATATTTATATATATTATATGGGCAATTTTTCGTGTTTTGCTTTGAAATTCCAACGAAAGTGGCAGTGGAAGTTACAACAAAAAACCTTAACAAGTCAATATTTATTTATCATAATTTTTAACATTTCGTAATAAAATGTTGGCGCTGGAAGCTCTGTTTCTGGCTCCAGCATTTTTTTTCTTTGTCGCGTTTGTTCTCGGTTTGGTAACGGCTAATAGATCTTCGGAGCTCGAGCCTTCGCTGAAGGCTTCAAGGGCATTTTTGTGTTTCGTTTTGGTGATGTGCAAAGCTGTAGCAGCTACGAGACTTCCTCTCCGGAATTTTTTCTTTGTTTCGGACTTTGGTTTTTGTTGTGGTTTCGGAATTTTGGCGATGCCAAATAACTTGAGAGAATTCGTTCGATCTATCGATTTCGCGAGCGTTGTCTCTTCGGTGTTGCCAACGTTCACAGCTTTTTGTCTTTTCAACCGCGTGCGTTTTTTCTTCGTTGGCTTTTGGGATTCGTCCTCCGGTGTGTCTTCACTCGGTTGGCTCGTGTTTACTTTTGGCAACTTTTTGTTATTTTTCTTTTGCTTCCGCGATTCTATTTTTCCTTCGTAATCCAGAGCCTCCAGCTTTTTTGAGCATGACCTGACGAAAGGAGAATGATATTTTTTGTAAACACACGACTGTTCGTACTTATTTCTTGGTAAGGGCGTGGCCTCAATTATTGAAAATGGAACATTTTTTATCTCAGAAACGTCGCGTCGAAAAAATCTGAAATTTTGTCATAATTTTGATAAGAATAAAAACTGCGTTGTCAATTTTTTTCTACCCTCAAAACCAAAAATTTCACCATAATCTTTTCGGCTTGAATATTCGGGCTTTTTATTTGACAACGACGATTCTAAGAGCTGGACGTTCCTACGATGCTGAAGTTTGCATCGTTGGAATGCAACAAAATTCCATTTTTTGTTGACCAGATCTCACGATTCCCATGAAATATTTAATCAAAATAATAGAACGATTTTTCCGCGAAAAAAATCTCATTTTTTCAAATTAAACAAATAATTAATTAATAAACGGATCTTTCGTTGCGTTTGAATGCAAACTTCAGCATGACGACGTTCCTTGGATTACTGACTTGAGCAATGCTTCGCTGCCAGTGTGATAGGCAAGCGCCAGGCTGGAAACTCCCCAGCTCAGGGGACTCTTGACAAAGGAACTTTCCAGGTTGCCATTCTGTGGGTCGTCCATCCACACACCTGTCCATATTTGTTGTCTCAGCGATGTGAGCTTGATCTGAATGTCTTGAGTGCGTGGTGGTATGGGCGACAAGTTTCTCACGAGTCTGGAATCAACGAACTGTCGTGAGAAGACCAAAACTCAAGGTCCTTCGAATTCCATCGTTCAGAGGAAATAAAAAATATTTTTTATACCACCCCACCCCCAACCCCCCATCCCATGCCCTCACACCACAACAATACAACCCCACACAAAAAGGTGGCTGAACACAACGAGATCGTGTCACAGTTTTTCGAGGCGTTTTCGCATTCGTCGTATCTTCGGTGAATGACAAACTGTGGGGCCTGATTAACGTCGGTAACGGTAAGATTTCGCTACTCGAATATTTTATCCCATCCTCTTCTTTCTCTGTAAAATCGAACGTCCACGAATTACAACGATTAAAATAAATTTCCATGCAGCAACAATTGCATTTGCCTCTCAAGCACGACAATCACGTTTTTCGCCATCAATTTTTCTCGTGGCTTCATGGGCCTCGGTATCGTAAGGTAAAATTCCGGAAATACCTCGATCCTCCATTTAAGGGTCTGACGTTCAGACGGTAAACGTTTTTTCATTCGGCTCCGTCAATTTTTTTCAGATAAATAAAAATTCGTTCAACTTTTGAGCAAAATAACTTTTTCGTCCTTCGCACGATGCAATCGGTGATTAATCGAGAAGGTTAGAGGTTCGGGAGCGGATTTTGAGTTTTAATTCGATTGTGTAGCTCCAATTCTCGATAAAACTTTACAAACAATCCCCGGAATATCTGAAGGAGAGAAATGATTGAAAAAAATTACCTCCGTTTTTATTGGGGCCGTTTGTCGATTGCCGGAAGCTTTCATCGGCCGAGTCGCTTAATTCGCACAGGTCGCTGCCTGGATCGGTAGCTGGAAGGTCCAGAAGCGTTCTCCGAGGCTGTTATTTCCACGAAAGTATTCAATTACTAAAATATTCAAATATTCACACAAAAAAAAATCAAATATCCAAAAGATCGATTAATTTTCAAGTTTTAGAACCAAATGTTTCCGCCTTGTGGTTTGACCCTCGTCGACAGTCACTTTTATCGGTTTTTTTTTCAACCTATTCGTCGCTCTCGATTTTGGCAGCAACGGTGAGGGCGGAGGAACCGATAAATATTGCGATCTGCAGTCTCCTCCTTCCGAATCGACTCGATTAATTCCTCCGCCCGCTCTGAGCTTTTCGTCTTCCGATGAACTGTCGGAAGTGTCGCCCTCGTCACTAGAAACAAAGAGAAATTATTTCAACGCTGATCCATGTGTCCGAAGTCCATGGCAATTATTAACCCTCCGCAGATCACATTTGGGGGAGAAAAAAATCTGTAAAAATTCTGGGATACTCGCCATTGAGCTAAATCAAGTTTGAATCATTTTCATAGTGATTACATTTCTTTTATTCCAAATGGAACGTTTTTAAAAACAAGATGACGAGAAAAATTTGTTGCTCGGGTCAAAAAAAGGCGATACGATGCACGAAGAGTTGAAAGGATTCCCTTCGAAACGCACCTGGAATAATCGGTGAGATTAATATTGGTCGGTTCGTCCGCACTCGATCCCTCTTTCATGAGCCGAACCAGAATTTTATTTCGAAGCCTCTCCTTCATTCACATTCGATAGTATCATCCTGGAAAATGCGGAAACAATTAAGCTCAAGATTCGGCCGATAAACCAAAAATGATCAACCCCCTTCGAGTCAACCCTCCGAGCCTTAAATCTTTTCGTCTGTACAATTGACTGGAAATGATTCGTGAAAATTTGATACTCTGATGTTTGTAGTTATTCATCAAGTCATTGGGAAGAATTTCGAATTCACACATAATAACTGTTTATGGTTGTTTTATATTTACAAATGTCCAAAAACCAGGAGAAATTCCAAAAATTGGTAATTTTATAAAAATTATTGACCGATGATCAAGAAACCGTAAAAAAAAAACGATAAAATAAAAAAAAAGTGAGCCCACGGACTCCTACCCTGACCCGGAGGGTTACGATGTTTGATCCCCGATCAACGGTCCAACCCGAAATTCTCACGCGCGTTATTTATCGAAATGCAGTTTTAAGAAAAAAATCGAAAAATTCCTTCGTGTCCCAAGTATGCAAAAATCCGGAAAATTATGTTGCATCAGAATAGTTAGCTTACCAACAATAACGATCCAAGAACGTAACGGAAAAACAGAAAAAAGTGGAGATTTTTTGGTTAATTAGTCGAGAAGGTATTTGGTCGAGAGAAAATACTAAATTGGTACGTACTTTGCCAGGATCCTCGTCAGAAAAGTCCAACAAAGTTTCGCAGAAAGCTTTCCCGATCTGTTCGTAATCCTGAGCAGAAAAATGGGTAGCAGTTCTCGAGCCCAATTTCGATCCACCCATAGAGGCTTCCATGGTGTAACTGTTCTGTACCCCCATAAGCCAAACGACCACTCGACTGGTTCCCTCTTTTCCTTTCTCTATGTGGAACTTGCAATTCTCGAAGGAGAACTGCAAGCGATTGTGCCAATAATAATGGAGCGACGATAGAGAAATAAGAAAAAGATTCTCGTCGAGCGGGGATCACCTTGTCAGCTGCATTTTTGTGTAACATCAAAGGAAAGACTTGCTCGGTCAATTTTCCGTAACATCCGGCTCGCTTGCTCTCGCAACCGTAAATAAATATATTGTGCCTTCTCGAATGAGCGTGAAGATCGCAATAAATCGCGATCCCACATTCCTCCATCAAACGTCTCATCATTAATTTCGTGTGCCAAACGGATGGGTAACTCTCTCGCATAACTGTTCTGTACTGTCGATTGAGATCTTTTCCTGATAGAGAGCATCGATTGTTGCCGACGATCACACCATCGGGATTGAGCATCGGTACGAGCTTGAATATGAATCTTTCGCGTAGCTCCTGAAAAAAAGAAAAAAACGTAACTATCGATCGAACTATCGGGCAAAGATATCGATCGCCTGTGTGCAACGATCTATGGTGGTTTATTTACAGGACCAGATGGTTAGAAATTCGTTGTTCAACTAACTCTTGCTTGATTGGATTCTCCAGTAAGAAAATCAATGACTCCCTTCATCATCCAACTCGAGGGGGTTTCGCCAGGATGAACCCTGGCTGTTATAACGATTCCCTTTTTTTTCTTACTTTCTTCGTTGTAAGTAGGGGCTGTGATGGTCAAATAATAAACGCTGTTACCGGCCAACGTCCGGCACAATAAACGGAGTTTCGTAAACTTGCTTTTCGTCGGGTCGCTCGAAATCCTGGCTAAATATTCCTGCAGATCGCTGTATGTGTAAGGATAACAATGAGCCAGATAGACGGTGTCTTGATCGTGTGGAAAAGTAATGTTGAACGTCATAGTGTGCTTTTCCTTTTCTTCGTCACTGCGAAATCAACGAAAACAACTGAATTTTGGGCACGAACGTTAAAGGACGATGCGATCCGATACTGGAGTTTGCATCGTTGGGATTTAACGAAAAATCTATTTTTCATTCATTATTTTAATAATTAATTGCTCTCGTTCCAAATTTTGCAGTGGATTCAGTTTTTAAATGGCAAAGAAGACTCGCCCACTGTGGTTGACAATCAGTGTATGGAAACTTTACGCTCTGCTATAAAAAATAATGATTTTTCGTTGCTTATCAACGATGACGACTTCACCGTCGTAGATCGATAGATTTTTCAACGAAAATCCTTACGAAGAATCGTTTTTATAGTAAGTTATGTTGTCGCCACATCGTCTCCATCCTACCGCGTGCATACTAGCGTCCTTCGTGGAATAAAGAAGAGGCTTGAGTCCTTCATTGTAGAGACTGTCTTCTTTGCAAAAGTTGACTATCGAAAGCCTTAGTGAAAAAGAAAAATCGTTGTCAAAAATGATCGCGCTGTTAATTGATTTTTCGGTCATCCCGATGGCTTACCTGTAAATCGTTCGGCTCCTCGTGTTTGATATTCTGAAGTAATACCACTGCATGTGACGCTGAGTGTATAGATCGTTGCGCAAATGGAGCTGGTAATACGTATCAGTGATTTTAATAACTTTGCCCAAATTGCCGGACTCGAATCTCGACTCGAAACGAAGATCGGATGAAAGGTTATTCGAGTACAGGAAATCAATATGATTCGATGGTGAGTCTCCAGAATTATTCGAGTAATCGGGAAGCTCAGGGAAAACCGAACTTCCCCCTGCGCACGATCTACTAAACTGCGGAAAAAAAATCTCTCGGTTTTCGTTCCTTGCGGCGGGTTTTAAAAGAGAGAATAATCGGTACGCACATAATTCGTCGCACTCATTGGACAATAATTGAAGATCACCGTGCCAAGATCCTCGCCAACAGGTTTTGGTCGTGGTTCTCTTCCCGTTGGAGCATAATAAGGCTCTGGAGTCGCTGGTGTGTACTCGATGTGACGAACTTTGTCCTGGATCACCTGATTATCACAAAAAACCCGATTTCGTCAAAATTAAAACATGAAATAATGAAAAGGTATTTGAGAGCTAATTAAGATTTTGAAAATTTTTAAAAAATTTGCCTCAAAACGCTGATTTGCGGCGGCGTGAATTGCGAGGAAATTTTTTTTTTTTTTTAAGTCGAAAGAATCAAAGATTTTTGGAGTAAAGTTAACCTTGCACTCGGTGGGCCATCTCGGCTCTTGGACAATCGCGTCAAGTCCATTGTGTGCTTCTCCTTGGAAGCTTTCCCTCGACTCACGATATTTCAAAATACTCGAGGTTATCGGTAATATGGAGTCTACGTCTCGTCTCGAGAATCCAAGACGATTTTGAAGACATTGGGTCGTCAGTACGCTGCCTAGGAAGTTTATAATATTCCGATTAATAAAACGTTCCGGAGATTTCCAACCTCTGAGAGATGCTCCGATTGTTCTGTCAACTCTTAATTCACCGCGATGACAGTTAATTACAAGCCAATCCCATTATTTCATATTTTATTATTTCGCACGATATACGAAACGGAGTCGAGATTTGCGAGTGTCAAGCAGCGGTGGAATGACATGAAGTTGATGAATAATTGCGTGACGTAAATATACTGTTTTGTACTTATTGCAATCCGTGAGAAAAGTGGATGAATTTTTAATTCAATGATTTATGATTTATGCTTATGATGACGATGCGAGAATGTTGATAAACGACCAAGCCTGAAATGCGCGATGCGATTCTTTATTTTCATCATACGAGGCGTGAATATTGTCGCGAAAGAAAAAAAAATATCGTCTACGAGTGAACTCAAGGAAATCCTTTCGTGAACAGCTGTACTTTTTATTCTCATTGAATCCCTTCAAATTTTTCGATCAGCCACCGAGAAAACCAGGAAACATTGTTCATGGATTATTCGACGAAGCCACAGCGCAGGGTTAATATTGTCAAAGTGCGGAGTAACTCTGGTGCGGGGAAATTTGTTACAGGTAAAAGCCTCGCGTTCCACATACGTTATGGGAACCTCGTCAAAGGGACGAAAAACCTCAGCCCTCACATTTTTCCAATCTCCATTGTGAATATCGCGAAAGGAAAACCTTAAGCGGACAATCGACGAAAATTTAACGAGCATTTTCTCTACAGAATGAAATATCAAATCATACGAGCAGTGTGTTTTTTTTTTCTTGTAGCATTTAATAGTCACCAATGATATCGGTGCCTTCTGATACCGGTTCACGGTACTCCGGCATTATCTCAACATCCGAAGAGACGAGGTTACTTAGGCAAGGTGCTGAAAAAAAATTATCTTCGCACACAATTCGTACAAGAAAATCGTTATTTCTAAGCTCACGATCGTCAAAAGAACGCGTTTCGAAGCGCAATTAATAAAATCGCGATTTTATTAAAAGATATTTCCAGAGTCACGAACACTTCAGTTTTATTTTCCATTATCATCGAAAATCCACTCTATTCCCACGAAATTCGAAACTGTCACAATTTACTCATCCAATTTCACTCTCACAACTCCACCGCGTTTCTTTATGAACTGTAACACGATGCAGAATCTCTAAAGAAGCCTCTACTCTGACTCGTTGGTCGTGAAAGCCACGAGAGAATTGAATGAATGAAAGTGTCCAAATGAAATCGCGCAGAGTAGATTTATACTGTTTGCAGTATTAATGAGTTAAGCTTCGTAGTTATAGGATAAAATATATATATGTATAAAGACTGAATCAACGTAAATAAACGATCGAGCGATAGGAGTTTGCGGCAACGACCTTAGAGTCGTATGCGAATACTACGAGTGGCTCGTAGTACGCGAACGAGTGGGCGATGGGCTTTGGCTCGGTTTTGCCAGATAGACTGCATAGTGATACGCCGAGTATGGTTTATATATTGTTGGTTGAAAATACAGTGATATTAAGGGGTGGCAGATGTATCGGAATGTGTGCGAGTGAGGAACAGGAAATAGCGTCAGACTGCACGCGAAGACTGGTCGATACGAAAACTCCGATTGCCAGAAAGGCAAACTAAAACTATCAAACACATGTGTAAAAGTTTCCACTGAAATTTTCGGTATCGCGAATATTACACGACGTCCGCGCAATCTCGACAAGTGAGAGACGTTTCACCTTAATCACACTTTGACACCACTCAATTGCCTTGGCAAAATTCCGTTCAGTATTCCAACTGTTGGCACGCCGAATCATAAACTTTTCTCAATTAATCATCGCTGCAATTTTCAGGTGATTGCAACTATCGAAAATATTGATCGAGTCTCAAATTTCGAAAGCTTCATCTTTCATGTACAGAATATCCCATGCACGATCGCGGATTCGTCATTTTGGAGATTTCATTTCTAATTAAAA
>JAPYYS010000269.1:0-109306 GCA_030522525.1 Campopleginae sp. 14b
AAAAAAAAAAAAAAAAAAAAAAAAAAAAAAAAAAAAAAAAATAATGAAAATCATCGAAAATGATAAAATTGAAAATTCGTGGGACATTGAGATTACAAAGAAAAATTCACACACATAACGATGGTTGGAGCAATGATTCGTGCGTCTTGTTTTCCCATCTGGTATGCAGTATCCACAGCCTCCGGAATATCAGCATTCATATCTAAAAACGTGCATCAATGCCAATTCTTCGCGACACAAAAAACTTTCTTAATTGCTATTGGCCAGGAGCAAAACTATTAAAAAAAAAAAAAAACATTCACACACAAAGGCACGAACACAACGATTTCGCTGCGGTTTTTCTTTGTTGCAACGCATCGGGAATATTATTTGTTCAATGCTGAATTTTCCACTGATTTCGACTCCAAAAATGAGGCTAATCCATAAATTTTATTTACGGAAAAATCAACGATAAAATTGAATTTATTGACCGAACGTCGAAAACGAGAAAAAACTTCATTTAATTGAAATCAAACCGAATCTAGTTGAGGGGAAAGGGGACAAACTTTCGCTGCATTCCAACACTGTAAACTCCGATATGATAATAACTGAGAAAAATATTGGGACGATTCGTATTTCCGGCTCATTTTCATGGACAAGAAGAGAAAAAACGTATTTTTTTTTTCTTCGACATCAATTACCAAACATTCCAACTACGCCGCGAGAAGTATGTTCAACATTTGTTGAATTAGCGTATGAGCTGTCTGCGAGCTTTTCTATACATTTATACGAACATCGACACCGAAAATATTTTCAATTAATTTATAATGAATTTTTAAGCAGATTGATATTTTGAGCAAGTCTTAGAGGTGAAAAGATGTTCAGTACGTTTACATGTCCATATAAATAGATTGACTTATTATCAATTGTAATCGACTCTGGTGCTCTATTTATTTGACATTTGTCGAGCGAACGAACCCACGCAATTTTACCTTGAATCGCTAAATCGTGTATTCTCGTAGAGGGGGAGGGAGAAGAGGCAGAAATACACGGACAGAGAAAAGTTCAATTGCGGCTGGTTTCCCCATTATTTTCTTGCTTAATGAGAATTCTTCGGTAAAGAAAAATCAATAGAGGTCTGAGTTAAGCGCTGGGCATCGTTTTCATCATCATCGTCATAATCGTCGTCATTGCCATCTTGATCCTTCTCTTCAGGACAGTCTCGTCTATTCTGTTTTGACATTTTTTGAGTGCTTTTGGCTTTTTGTTTCTTTTAAACGTAAAAATTTGTGAGTACGGTTGATGAGTAGCAGATTACGAAAACGTTGAAGTGCTCGACACTTATGCAAGCGTCGATCGAGCGACTTATCCTCACAGCAGGTACCTGCAACGAATAATTTCGTCAGCCATTCGGAGCAACGAAATTCGATAAAGTCACTCTTTCATTCTTTTATCATTTTCCTGAATAAAAGAACATTGAGTAGTGGGGCTAAAGGGTTAAGGGCCAAGGTGGCGAGCACATTTGACAGAGCGTCCCAGGAAAATTGCTAAGAAAATAGAACAAAACTGAATAACAGTCGAGAAAATACGAGGTAGAATTTTTTTCGGGACTTTATTCGAAAAAATTCTGCCTCGTAATCAAATCTCCTCGAAAGCTATCGTCCAAAAGTCGGGCCGGGATTGTGTTCGGAGATTTCATTCTATTCATGTGCAATAAGCCGTTGCAATTGATTGTACACTGCGTTATTGTTGAGGAAGGATGCAGGATGATTCGGAAAATTATACGAACCGACGTTGACCAAAAAATCGAGCATTCGCACAAAAGTGTCAAAAATTTGACATATGTTTCTTTTGTTATTCAATCGGAAAATCTTTCTATGGCGTAATTTTAGGAAATTCACTTTTTTTTCTCATCGTAGATTTAGAATTCATGCAAAAAAACTACGATCGATAGGACTAACGATAATTTATCAGTTCGTGACTATTAAGGAGGTTGGCTACGCACGACGATATGATAAGAATTTAATCAAATTTGGTCATAATATTCTTTAGCATCAAACACGATGACACAAAAATTTTTTCTGTTTTTTGGCTCCATAGTTGTCGAAGTATTTGAGTTTACATTATGCAAAGGATATACCTACATATATCTGAATCCTATGCTTATGCATGTAAAATCTAGTGTCCAATAATTCGAAAACTATTTAGCAGAAAAATCTTTAAAAAATGTGTATCTTCATATTTAATACTAAAGAGTGTGATCACCAAATTTCATAAAATTCTAATAACTTGGAATTTTCTTACGTTTTTAAAATGAGAATATTGTTGTGTGTAGCCAGCCCAAGAGAGAAATGATAAAAAATTAATAGAAATAAATGTATTGAGGAGGATCGAGAAGGAAAAAAAGGAGTGATTGGTAAAAATCTAAATAATTACCAACGTGAGTGATTTAATTGTAGGTAGATAATAGTAGTAGCAGTAGTAGTAGTATCAGGTAGTAGGCATGTGTTAGATGTGGGTTAAGTAGACTTTCCGCTTTAAGTACACGCTGCTTCGTGACGGTGAGCAACAGCTGACCATTGTCTCGTTACTGGAACAGAGCCGATATTCTCTGGTATTCGTGTCACGTTTAACTGAAAAATATTCATTCTAACGACGCACAGGAAACTTGTCCGAATGGGAGGGACACATACAAGAGGAGGCACGCGCCAAAACAGGATGAAGAGCAAAGAAAAATGCGGATGGCGCGTAAAGACGTGTCTGGAGAATGTAGGACAACGAAACAAAGGGAATAGACGACGAAACGACGACGACGACGGCGATGAGATGCGATTTAACCAGACGACGAGGACTGGCATATTCTCCATTCGAAAAAACAACAAAAATTCCTCATTTTTTTCATTTTCTACGAATTATTGCGGACTGCGTTAATAAAAATGATAAAAATAGTCTTTCTGCCTCTTTCGGAATGCCCTGCCTCTCGACTACGATTAAAGGGCGCTGCGTGGGTGTAGCCAAAATAAATCTAGCTCTAATATTCAGTCAACGAATAAAAATATGAAAAATAATAAATAAAGGAGACAAAAATAAATATGGAATAAATTCCGATCGGCCTTTCAGTCTCTCTATTAAAATCTCATTCTTGTCTCACGTTGATTCGCTATTAGCCAGTCCGCGTGGTCCAGCTCGAATCCGCAGTTCTAAGTTAGTATTGTTGGGCTGTCGCTAACCCGCGAATTTCCGCAGCTGGATACAAAATATATAGTACATATGTATATATCATCAACAGCAGACAATTATTCGCATATTGATTAGCGTATGTTTTATCAAAACAACAAAGCAAAAAGAACTCACGAGGGATGAATAAAATTCATACGAATAACGATCGACAATAATTGCGTAATCAATATGCTCGAGAGTCCTGCAACTTTTGTAGAGTCAAGAACTTGAGAAATTTGAATTTCGAGGATTCGAAAATTGAATTTCAATTATTGCGATTCGTTCATTCACGGATTATGTTTGGGATTTTTGAAAAATTGGGCAAAGAGGATGGGAAGCGATGAGATTTGTTGACGAATAAAATTGAAAATACCTTCTACGTCGAAGGGAAGCGTTGAGACCTGGAAGACCGAATTGTCCTCGTGGTATGACCATCCTCGCGTTGCCCTTGGCAGATCTCGAGCCGCCATGGGCCTGCAATTGACTGAGATGGGCAGCGTAGCCTTCGGTCAATATCGTCGCGAGAGACTGATGCTTTTTCGAAACTTTTCCGATTATTATTATCTGATTCGGCTTCAGATTAATCGCCGTGTACACACTTATGTCCTTGCTACTTCCGTACGCCTGGTGGATTATCACTCCGTGCTCTTGCACGAGATTGTTCAGGTAGGCCGCCTTGTGGCCCAGGGGATCGGTCGAAAGTCCATCCGCGAACGATACCAAACCGTGTGGAAAATTGTGTTGCGATAACCAGGATACGACCTTTTGTTGCTGCATGTCTGGCCGAGCTGTGATGTAGATTATCAAGTAACCGAGTTCCTGCCAGTGTCTGGAAAAATTCGAAAAATCATTTTTTTTTTCGTCTTTTTTATTTTTAGGATAAAAATTCGAACAATTAAAAGATCTGCTTCGGTTTCGTTGGGTCTCGGCAGTCGTAGGCCCTCAATTCGGCCGGAATATTCCGGAAAAATCGACAAACTTTACTCGTGTCATGTTCATCCAACGAATTTTCATTTTTATGCATTTTTTTCTCTCATTTTTCATGAAAAATTCTTCGTGATTGAAATATTTACCGTGCGACGTCGACGGCGCCGGCTCGGACTTTGGGATCGCGACCGGTAACGGACATGCTGGCTGTGAACGAGCCGTCTATACTGAACACGACGCATTCGGTTTTCGGTGGTATAACAGCGATGAAAAAGTCCACTGACGTGTGATCGCCTCTGGGAGAATAAAAAATATTTTCATCAAATGATGTCGCAGTGATTGAGGAATTTTTCGAAACTTACCGAACTACCATTTTAATCGGATAGAGACCGTAGCCAAGGGCTTTGTCCTCTGGAATTCTATAAGTTATTCTTCCAGTCTTGTCAGTTACTTCCGTCGATAGGAAAATCCACTCCCCTAAGGGCGCGTCCTTCATCACGTGGATGTCAACCTTCTCACCTTCGTTCATGAAAAAAAAACAACGCAATTTCAATCACTTTAGTTTCTAATGCCTTCTAGTTTTTATTAAGCTTATTTATCGATTTATTGATTTTTTTATTCATTTATTCATCTATTTATTCATTTATGTATTAATTTATTTATTTATCTACTTATTTGTTTATTCATTAATTTATTTATTTATCTACTCATTTGTTTACTTATTTATTTATTTATTTATGTAGTTTTTTTTTATTTTTTTAGATTTTAAGGTGAGAATTTGTTACTCTGTTACATTTCGATTAAAAGCATATTACGTTCTGTAAAATTTTCATCAAATTTTTACTAACAGTCGCCAATTTGACGAATTATAATTTTATCTTTATTTATTAGCAAGAGTGCTCACCTGTTAGAGCTATGACGTCGATAGGACTATACATAAACCGTGCTATCAATACTTGGGGTGCACCTTCTTTGACAATGACATCATTGGCTCGGTGATTGGCAGCGACGTTCTGCGATTGAAAATTCGAGGGTGAAAACTCAAATGAATAAGCCGAAGAGAAAATCTTTGGGAATCTCGAACACAGTCCACACTCAGAGTGTCAAATTTTGTAGAATGTGTAAATGTTACGAAATCGTTTTGAATATTTACCTTGAGTTTTACGGAAGTGCGTTTCTTGTTCCATTTTTCACGTGGTTGTCCAGGACGGAAAGAAGCCAATTCCTTTTCCTCTCCGCCAAGCATGGGGAGATCAAATCGTCCGAGCTGTCTCAGTATAAATGCAATTACGTCCGAAGACTCCCAATAACTTGCGTGGAACAAATGTGGCAATGCGTTTGTGGGAAAATTGGCGAGACCCTCGGGACAGTAGAGAGCGTAATCTATCCTCTTGTTTCCCCACCATTTCTGAGTCACTGAAACGTGCGAGAAGTGAAAGTTTTTAACAGTTGAGAAAATAGAGAAAAATTAAGAGGAAGTGAAAATCTTTCTTAAGGGATTATTTTTTTTTCACAGAACTTACAAGCAGACACAGCCTGAAGAGGAACGTTGTCGATCAACCCCGACATCGTGCTCTGCAGCGAAATGTCAGACATCCTTCGTAAATGGGCGAGCGGGGTGTTCGGAATGTTTAGACTGTCCGTGAATAATTGCGGATTTGTTTGGATCGCCTCGACTGTGACATAATGGAGATCAACGATTATCAATCAATTCGATTTTGATAAATAAAAAATTTATAAATCTCAATGAAAAATTTTCTAAATCCAAAAAAAAAATTATAATTTTATAAATTTTCGATGCGATAATTCCGACGTCCTGGAGCAAATGGGAAATATAAAATGTTGAAAAAAATAATATGCCCTCACGCAAATGATAGGGTTGTCCATTGCCCAACGGGTATTTTTGGTAGCGCGCAACGTTGACAGGAGGCAGCTGAGAAAATCGCGCAGAAATGAGCGGCTCGAGCCTGGCGGCAACTGGATCGGTCGGATGAAAAAGATTGTAGACTTGATTGACCAAAGGCCTGGGAATGTTGTTGCTTTTCTCTCCAATCGATGAGATTTTTCTATAGGCAAGTACGAGCGCGAGAGGACTTCCGAACATGAAAAACTCGCTGACCTCGAAGTCGAGCTTACATTGTTGAGAATTTTCACTGAAACGACATTTTTCATTTTTACAAAATACAATTTTATTATTTATTCAGATTAGACAATATTTTTCCTAAATTTTATTGAATTCTTATCACATTATCGTATGTAGCGAGCCTCCTTAAGGGCCACGCTCAAAAAAGCGGAAAAATGTTTAAATTCCGGTAATTTTTTCAATGCCACAACAGACCGTTTTGTCGTTTTAATCAAATCGGCTAGATCGTCGTTGAAAAGTTGTTGAAAAAATTTCTTGAATACCTTGTGGAGGAGGATCTTCTCCTGGGCGATGGTGCGGTCAAATGTTTTGGATCATCGAGGATGCCGCCATTGTTTTCCACCCCGGGTTGATTGTCGTTCTCCAAAATGCTATTTTCACTGTCGTGCCTCGACTGGTATTGGACTGATCGACAAAGTGCGTCGTAGGCGAGAATAGATCCCACGGAATCGCCGACGAAAGAGACTTGTCCGGCGAAGCCTCGGCCTTCCTCACTCCTCACGAATTCTTGGTGAACTTGGTTCGCCCCGTTGACTACTTTCGATACCGCTTCCTGGTATTCCGGGGTCGAACTTGCCAAGAGAGGAATCGCACCGATCGGTATTGTGTCGTGAGTCACTTGAGGCGTATCGATACACGATGGCGAAACGTCGAAACTGTAAGGACTCAGACTTCGGACCGACCAACACATTAATATCATTAAAAATTGCATTTTCCACTTAATTATTGTTTTAATAATTATTTTTTAGAGAATATTTTTGAGACGACGGTAAAAAATTCGCCGTTGCATCGAATCACGATATTTTTTGTCGTTTGTCGCGCCGAAAAATATGGATTTCCGAAAATTCTATAAAATTACGTCATTTCAGCGAAATTACGTTTTTCTTTTCGTCTGAATTCGTCAATAACAATAATAAGGAGTGGCGTACCTCGAGAGAATTCCCAGACCTTCGGTGCATATGGACGGACAAGAAACAAATTTGACTGCTATGTGGCCGACCATACTGGGATAGTGTTGTCTCATGACGGACTCGAAAGCGCCTCGGAACGTTGTAATGTCCGATTTTTTAGCCGTAAGATCTACATTCGCATCTGTTTCGATAAATAAATTAATTTATGTGTTTGTGATAATAGAAAATGGCTGTGAAGTTTTCAACGTTGAGATCCAACGAAAACTGCTTTCTCCATTAATTATTTACTGAGTTTGGGAAATTATGAAAATTTTTCGTGTCGATTTAGTCGCAAGAGGGCAAGAGAGCAAATGTTCGATAATAATCAGGAGCTCTGCTCGGGAAAAAACAGAATTTCGTTGCTTTCCAACGATGCAAACTTCGCCATGATAATGGAAAATGGTTCGTTGCTAATGAATTTTAATTAATATTCAGCGATGCGTGGGTTTATTAAGAAATTAGTAAATTTTTTACCTAAAACACTTCCGGCATGCATGGCGATGAGCAAAATGGTAGTTCGGCAAGGCTGATGCGTGGGTGAATGTTGAGGCGATGCAGGGCAAGAAATGTCCAAGCTGGCTGAGGATTTGATGTGCAATCTTTTGCTGCTTCTTTCACTGGCGACCCTCTGAAGATACGAGTGCGAAAATATGCTGTCCTCTGTAACGTGATTATGATAAGTCGATCGAGCGATCGTTCAATCTGAACAAATGGGATAATAAATAGACAGAACTGATTTACCTTGATGGTCGTTGATAGGAGCAGTAGGAGAGATTGAACTGTCTTTTTCGTTGAGTAGATCCAAGGAACTCCATTTAGCGAGAGAAGTGTTGTCATCGAAATCCTCTGAACATTTGGCGGCAGCGTTCAAATGGATAAACAAACAACCCCTCGTTACGAGCAATGAAGAAAATAAATATGGACTCCTTCAAACTAATTAGAATTAACAGGCGTGCTTCATTAAATGCTCAACCATTAGAACAAATAAAAAAAACTAACATGAATAAAAACAAAAATAAATAAAAATAAAAATGAATAAAAATAACAAAGTAGATAGAAATAAGAATAAATAAAAATGAAAATGAATGAAAATAGAAAACAAAATAAATAGAAATAAAAATAAATAAAAATGAAAAATAAAATAAGTAGAAATAGAAACAAAAATAATAGAAACAGAGTCTTTATGAAAATTTCATAAACTTTTCACATTTTTACGCTCAAATATACAAACTGACTAGAAATAAGATTATTATTATTTATTGACTTTATCGTATTGTTGTGATTATCGGTCGGAGGTGTAATTAAAAGAATCGACAAGTAGCAGCGTGATTAAAATAAGCCGTGCTGAGAACGTGCATAATTCCTGCCAGTGTGCCCATTTTCTTTCCTTTTCCTTTTATTCCAATGCGATAAATAAACGAGCATGCAAAAGAGTCATTTTAATTCGTCTATTTATTCGGAAAGGATTATTTCGCGTTGGCTCGACGTCGCTCTGCGTTGCACCAAACTCAAAGTCTCGTATTTTCACTTTCTCTTTTTTACACGACACAATTTTATTTTTTTGTGTGTTTTTAAATTCTGTTTTCTTTTCCTACGTGCTTTTGTGTGGTTTTTTTTCGTGTGCGTGTGTTCCTCCTACCTTTGCGTATCTTGGGTATAACGAGGCCAGCTGCACATTGTTTTTTGTTGTTGTCGACGAGAGTGCGACAGGGAACAAACAGAGAGAGAAAAAAAAGACACATAGAGAATAGACAGTTAAACTATCGAAGCTCTAGCTTGCGATCGTGCTCAGCTTCAACCGTTAATTTCTCATATTTTCACTGCTCTATCAATGTGGAATGCATTCTTGCTCCAGCAAAGGAGACTCGCTCACTGAGGAATTTTTTTACTAAACTCCCAATGAATATAAATAATAAATTGACGTTGAAAAAAAAATCTAGTCCGTGCAATCATTCTAATAAAATATCATAGTCTTGTTGCTTTTTTTTCCATCGACCTTTCCATCCGCTAATTTTTATTTTTTTTTTTAATTGTGAGTTTATAATTCCATTTGCTAATTGACGAAAAAATATCGGGCTCCCAAACAGCATACCGCTAATAATCTATTTCTTTTCTTTTGATTCCATCGACTAAGTCGATTAAAAATAATTGCCGTCATGCAATTTTGTTGGCTCTGCAATAAAATTGCGCTCAAAGCATCCACGCTAATTTGTCGTGTACATGATATGTTATTTATGTTACAAAATGAATATTGCCGAAATCGAATGAGGAAACATTTCCTAAATGGTGATTTTGACTTGTTCGTAGTCGTCGTCGCCGTTACCTCGACAATCGAAGAATTCGTCCTCGCTGCTCGATTCCGATTCTCGCACGATACTCTCCATACGGAGATTTGCTATTTGGATCTCGAAACTCTTCGCAGACGATGGTGAATGCAGCGATTGGTTACTCCGGTTACGACCTTTTTTCGTTCTCGTATCTCCGCTCGTTTCAATCGTGTCGTCCGTTATTTTCGTGCTGTTCAATGATTCAAAAAATTAGTGGAAGGGCTGAGAAAAATTTGTCGATATGGAAAATTTCGCTCTCGCCGGAAAAATCGAGATTTTTTTCATTTATTTTGAAAAAATGTATCGTTACTCGGACGTACATTGGGGCGACGGTCTCGGTCGGCGAGTCTTCCGGTGTGACCTCCCCCTCCGAGCTCGCAGCGGTATTTATGATCGGTATATCCGAGGATTTTCTAAAGCTCGGCGGACTCTGAGGATCTTCAGTTTTCTCGATGCTGCCGAGAGTTGCCGCGAGGGTTTTAGCGACTTGGTCCGATCCCTGCATCGGCGTCGTCGCCGTATTGTTCGACACCGGTTTCTCTTCGTCTCCGTTCTCGCCATTTCCATCCTCAGCGTTCTCCGCTCCTCCCATTTTTTGTTGCAGAGCTAATTGAGTCTGTCTCTCTATTTCTCGAATGTCTTCCATCGTCAGACCGTTCCATTCGTCCTGCCATGCCCATGCTTGACGATGCGCCCTTACCATCGTTTTCCTCAAAGCTTCCGGAACGCAAATTACGGTTAAAACAATTTTTTTTATATTTATTCGAATGAAAATCCCAAAAAATGGAAAAAAGTGAATAAATATTGACTCGATCTAATTAAAAAATTGATTAAAAAATCGTCGTGCAGTTTCTAATGAAAAGTAATTGAAAAAAATCATCGTTTTTGGTTTTAGATCGTGATTTTGTGGTTTCGACTCACCCACGTCGTGTATAAACTTCTCGAGCTTGGTCTGCATGCCCCAGTATCGAAATTCAACTCGACACAGCTTATAGGCGCACATGAGAGACTTTCCCGATCGCGTGGGTTGTGGCTTGTCCTTCAACAGTACACGAACGTCTTTCATGTCAAATACAACATGCAACCCCATCAATGCTCTTTATCGACAACATCGAGACACAATAAGAAAGACCAACTCCGATGGTACTTCGTACATACGCTAGTCTATTGAATATAAACTGATTGTGCGAGGCTGTGCGCTCGGTGGGCGAGAGAATAAAAATAAAAAGGAACTGCCGCTGGACGGCTTGACTTTTAGAGACTCCATGTCCATAAATATGCAACGAAAAAAAAGGTAAAAAAACGAGAAAAGATTTTGAATCGATTTTTCGAAATTTTGAAAGAATTAAATTCAGGCACTCGGAGTTGGCGACGAAAAATTTCATAAAAATCAAAATTCGAGGCGATCTGAATAAATAAAAATTTCATAAAAATCAAAATTCGAGGCGATCTGAATAAATAAAAATTTCATAAAAATTAAAATTCGAGACAATGTGAATGAATGAAAAATTGGTAAGAAAATGATTGACTCAACGAACTTTGACATCGTTCCAATAATCTTCGAGCCAAGATTCGTTGAGAGGTCCACGTCCACTTTTTTCTGAAACGAATAATTTCGGATCCTCTTCTTTGACGTAATCGGCACCGAATAATTGATCCTTGACGACGTCGATTACGTCGACGATTCTATTGCGCAGATCGCTTCCCGAGAGCTTGAATACATTTTCTTGGTGTCCGTTGTCAGGAAAATAGTACGTCTCTATTTCGACGGAAAACTTTTCGACGAATGGACACGTGTAACGTGTTTTCGTGTACGGATAAGCGTTCCAGGCTTCTTCGTTAACGGTCAGAGCCGATTTCGGTAACAAGGACTTGAACCATCCAGGCAAATGGCTACCAACGTGGTAAATCTTTGAAGTATATTGTCCATTCCCACCACCCGGACCATCCGTGTAAGGCTCGTTCACTATTATTTCGACTCCGCTCCCTGCACCTTTGCTTTCATCGCGAGATTTTTTCTGCAAAAACGGTTAATCCCTTTTTCATAAAAATCATTTCATTTCCAACAAAAATATCCCACATCATAGTCCGACAAAAATTTTTTCTGTTCTTTTTTATTTATAAAATTAATAATGAAATAAAGAATTGATCGATAATTAATTAATTATCAATTTATATCATAATAATATAATAAATAATTAATTCATTATTGAAATAAATAATTAAATTTCCAACAAAAATATCTCACATTATTGTGTGACAGAAAAAAAAATAGAAAAAATAAAATAAAAATGTAAATACTCCATGATAAAAAAATAAAAATTTCGTTGTCATGGAAATTTTACTTACACCGTTTTGTTTAGTGTATTTATTCATTAATAAAATAAATAATTGAATAAATATTGAAATCAATAATAAAAATGAATCATTTAATTTTTTAATTATAATGAAGAAGTAAATATTTCATCATTATGGAAATATTATTCGCAAAGTGCGTTTTGACCCAACGACAAAATATTCCCTGGACGAAATATCCCCAGAGCAAAATATCTGCTGGTCATTTTCGTGAACTCTAAGGGAATCGTGTGAACGATGTCTCATATGAAAAGATGCGATAATGGATACGTCGATTGCTATGGGAATATTTGTTCCAACATAAATTTCATCGCGTATATTTTCTCGTTGGGTCAAAAGGCGAGAAGCAATTGAATTATGTAATTATTAAATTAGGAATGGAATGAGAATTACCGCAATCATATAGAGCTGAGCGATTCGATACTCCTCTACCGTGAGAGGCAGTGGAATTCGATATTCCTTTATCAACATGTCTGTTTATCGAACTATCACGATTGTCCTGAGTGTCCTTGAATCCGTCACCCTCGTCTCATGTCTATCAAAACAAGACAAAAAATAATGATCGTTTACGAAAAAATGTTTAAAAAATTTTTTAATTCCAAAATTTTTCATATTTTCAATCGCGACAGCATTTTTTTTTTCTCTCCCTTAAAAAATAATATTTTTATTTTCAACTTGGACCGCAACGAGCACGAAACGTAAATATCTCGTACGATGATACAAAACGCCGGGTTAATTAATGAACCAAGCCAACAATACTTTGCGACGTGCTC
This sequence comes from Campopleginae sp. 14b, assembly GCA_030522525.1. Classification (NCBI taxonomy): domain Eukaryota; kingdom Metazoa; phylum Arthropoda; class Insecta; order Hymenoptera; family Ichneumonidae; species Campopleginae sp. 14b. Next base: position 12,674 of record JAPYYS010000269.1, read on the forward strand.
TTAAGCGACATTATCTATTTATATATGCAAACATATAGGTCTGTAAGAAGGTCTTGCTCGTGGTAGCGAGCCAGGTGTGTAAGTACGTAGTAAAGATGTCCAGGCAGGGAGGAGCGGGGAGAGAGAATGAGGAATGGGAGAAAAGGGCTATGTAATCAGCGACAGTGAACGCCCTCCGGTCTTTCAGAGCTCTCGCTACCGTTCGAGCAACGAACAAAGCTCATACAAGAGGAAGAGCTTGTTTTTCCTTCTCTCTTACAGTGTAGCACACTCGAGGGTCCCTCATCCTGCTCTCTTTCTCTTCTTTACACGTCAATGTATATAAACGTGCTTTGGAAGCCCGTCAAGTGCCTGACCAAAGGCGGGTTTGTTCCACTATATTTATGCCTCCATGTCTATATACATAAATGTCTTCGTATATACATCGATATAGACAAACGTGTAGCAAGGCAAAAATATCGGTCTTTCTATTTTTCTGCCTGTTCCAGTTTCCCGAAAATTTCAACCATCTTAAAGTCCGCATCGTTGAAATGCAACGAAAACTTATTATTTTTTTTCAGCGGAGCGTTAAAAATAGAAAAGACGATCCTGAAGTTTGCATCGTTGGAAAAAAAAATGAAAAATTTAATTTTTTCATCATTATTTTCATAAGAAATCCATTTTTTCATTCTTTTTGAGTGAAAGTTTTTACTCGAAATTTAGGAAATTTAGTAACAAAAATGGAAAAAGTCGATTGATTATAAAAATAATTATTGAAAAATAAATTTTTCGTTTTTATTAATAACAAAAAAATGAAAAAATTGGATTAACCATTATTTTGATAGTTAATCCACTTTTTCCATTTTTTTTCAGTAAATTCAGTTTTGGAAAGGAAAAAATCGTGTGGCCCACCATTTTTGACGAATATGGGGAAAAAAATGGGAAAACTCGATTAATCATCAAAATAATGATTGAAAAATAAATTTTTCGTTTTTTTTTTTTAATCGTAAATTTGAAACTACTTCAATTCAGAATCGTTCCAACTTTTTTCGTGGTCCCGTGACCCGAAGAGGAGAATTGAACTATGTGCGTCAAGCGGCATCGTTGATATGCCAATTAGTTCGAGACTCATTAGCATTCGAGGCTGTCTTCAGTGGAGGAAATCGATTTTTTTTGGGATTGTCGTAACTCTCGAGAGATTAAAAAAAAAAAAATGTAAAATTTGGTATTTTTTTTTCCGATCGGGTGATATTTAGCAATGAAAGAAAAAATGAAGAATTATCGTCGTCTCGGTCCCTCGGAATGGCGTAGAACGCCTCGTACATATAAGGGACAAAGCTCATCCGCTCTTTCCGCTTGGTCTACTGCGAAACCTTCCATCCCATGAACTATATATTGGATGAATATCACGCCAACTCTCCCGACGAGAAACAAGATCGAAGAAAAAACCTCGGCCTACTTAACAATGGATTTTCTCTCCTCACCTCGTCTCTCCACACCTCGAATTAGTAAAATCCGTACATCTAAGAATCGCAACTCTCAGCCGCTCAAACTGACTGTCTAGGCTGATGGATTCCAACGAACCGGAAGCAACAACGTTCACGAACGTGAAACATAATTTAGAAGCAAAAATAAAGAGTTTCCTCGAAGCCTCGAACTCTCGACCACATTTGCAAAAATTTTTAAAAATAATGAACGATCCAAAAGGGACAGAATTTTGCTCGAAACTGTGAGCAAATTTACAAATTTAATAAAAAAAGAAAAAAAAAACATTCTACGATGAATCTTATAATTAAGAAAATTAAAAAATCGATTAATTTTAGAAAATGATTTGGTTTCTTGGACGAATGATTTTCGAAATAAATTTTTTTTTCTTTTTCAAAAATCTCATTAATAGAAAAATCATGATGAAAAAATTTCAAGAATTAATTTAAATCTAGGATCGAAATGCAAATGAAATTTTTCACTATATAAATCGATTGTTATTCCGACAGCCAAGTGCTCAGACAAGAATTCCTTGAGATCGGAATATATCGTTAAATAAATAATGTTATTGAAGTAACGACAGAGATTACAACAAAAGCATGTGCATGAAAAACAAACAAGCATCGCGTGCGTCCGGCGGGGCTAAAGTGTATGGAGGAAAAATCAATCGAGCTCGGTGTCCCGCGTTCAATCCACTGATGTTCGATTTTTTTTTCTGCCAAAATGTAACACGTCACGATTGTGATTAAAATTAATCATAACGAAGAATATCGTGCACGAAACTTTTCCAAAAATCCATAAACCGTTCAAAATCTTACTTTTCATTTGCACACGACAAAGAATTCTCCTCAATCCCTCAAAAAATCAGAGGGACGGCGTTGATTTAATTCCATCGCCGGTCCGGCTTCGTAAAAAGTTTGTCCAACATTTTTCGTCGTGTCTACGCGAAGCCAATTATCGAAATTATCATCGACGAACGAGCTTGAATGCCCCGACATCCGGGCTCGAATAATTTTTTTACATCGACGTGATTCCGTATTCCGAATTCGGAAAAAGTCTGCAGTTGGAAAGACGTACAGATTGTTTTTATCTCACGGTCGACGTCACACTTCCTAAAGAATGGAAGGAAAAAAAAATGCCAAAAACACTCTAACCGGAAAAATTTGCAATCCCTGACGAAACGAAACGATGAAGCTCGACGAGCTCCACGTTACCGGCTATTTTATTTTCCCAGAACCACTTCCTGCCCGGGAGGGTGCCAAGTAAAACGATAAATTTCTAAAGAAAACAAAGACGCGAGAAAAAATGTTGAAAAATACGTCAGAATGTTTTTATCATGAAACATCGAGTTTTGGTTTCGTTTTTGCAACTTTTTTCAATTATTATTATTATTATTATTATTATTATTTATTTAATTATTTATTTATTCGTACTCGAAAATCAGTCTAACAATTACCCGAATCTCGTCTGACGGCACTGGATCTATCAAGCGTGTCTACGATCGTCATTATTCTTACGATTATATTTATTTTCATTATTATTGTTATTGTTGTTGTACCAAACACGTGTTAATCACACACGCAGTATCGAACGTAATTCGCGAGTTAGTTTGAACTAAAATGAGACGACTACAATTGGTGCTGGGTGTCCGGAAAGAGGATTAAAGTTTTAACACTGACAACACGAGTGGATTTTTATTTTGTAAGAGTTTCGTTCGTCAGGACTAAGTTTCTAGTCGGGGCAATGGAAAGAAAATTGCACAAGTACGAAAATACGTTGCGATTCGACGACGTCAGTCTGCCGCGCTGGCTCGTCCAGCACTCGCGTAAGCGAGTGTCTTCCTAGAGCATCCGATAGCTCCGTATCACTCGGGACTCGCTCTACACATTCTTTCGGCTTGCTCGGTCTCGTCCCTATCCTTCTTCCCTCCATGCGGCTGCGCTCTTTTTCTTTATCAGTTCTTCATGCTATACCCGAACAAACGCTCCCCGTGTGTGTGCGCGATTCCCTCTCAGTCCCTCGGATCTTTTTAGAAAAATGCCTAAAGCTACGGTTTCGTGTATTCAACCCTCGAACTATTTCTCAGCCTCGGTCTCATCCCTGCCTTTATTACTCTCCCACTCCTCAGACATAACCTCCGCGCTTGCGCGCTACGCTCAGCGCTCTCTCCATTTTAACACCCCCCTCTCGCAGGAGAGCTCGCCCTCTTCATGCCCCTTGATGTTTTTCTCAAGCGCATGCTTTCACTCAATCTCCGGGCCGAACGCACATGTCTCCTTCCTCTCAGCCCTCCGTCTCTCGATCAAAAGGCCTACTCAGGATCTTCCTCGTTAATTCTCCTTATCTCACCATCCGCGCTCATCCAGCTCGACCAGACTCAACCTTCGTCCTTCTCCCTTTTTAGAATTTTCAAATTCGGACACTTTTTTGACGAAACGTCAAATAACTTTCCAAAAAAAAAATAATTCTTTCGTTTTCGTCCGATTTCTCGGAGAAATTTTTGTTGCGAATCCGATGATCGTATTTTTCGGTTTTAATTATTCCAAAATATCAAATTTTCAATGCTTTTATTTTGGGAACCCTTCTACAAGCATAATTAGCCTCAAGAAATTCGCGGAGTATAGAAAAATCGTAGGACGTCGTATGGCCACCACTTAACCCTCTACTGATCGATACACCCCCCAGAAATCCCTCTGAACACACCCTCCTGAAACACAGCGTAGATCGGATACACTACGAAACGCAGGCGAACGCAAAAACGGATGCGCGTTGCCTTGTACACGTTGCAATCGAACATATGGGCCATTTTGCCTTAACGAAACATCGTTTTGTGCTTTTATGTTCACTCTCGAGGTCGTGACCTTGAGAGAATAAAAACTATGTGTGGCATTAAAAATTCGAGGAAATAATTTGTTTTCTCAGTGTGAACGAAAAAATTTCGTCGATTTCGTAATTTTATTCGTAAAAAATCAAAACGTCGAAAAACTCGATTTTTCATCCTTCCGTTTGAACTTGATTTGGGTCCTCGACTTCATAACCATGAGGTGGCACCGCATTTCTTTCAGGATTGTGGAAGAACGTATGATTACCGTCACCCCATGGAAACCGCTGTACAATATTTAACGAAAACAAATACTTATTACACAAGGATCTGGACACAGTAATGGAAAAGGATTAATCCGACGAAAACCTTGGTCCTTCGGTACATGTAGTCCATGGGAACGTAATCGGGTCGGGGATTCTTTGCTTCCTCGTCTGATCGAATTTTCACGACAATCGACAGGATCACAGAGACCGGCACGGCACCTAGCAGCGTTATCAATCTCCATACGCGTCCTTTTCTAATATTTTCTGTGTATTTATGACTTTTTTAAAAATTAAATTATTTTTTATTAATTAAATTAATTTTTATTAATTAAAATCACACGACGTTGAAATGCGCAACGTTGGAATGCAACGAAATTCTGTTTTTTTTTTCTTGAGCAGACATGAAGATTCTTGATAAACATTTGGTCAGGAAAATGAAAAGATATTTTTTTAAGGATCCAAAGAGAAAATCGACTCAAAAGATGTGATGGTTTTTGAAATTTAATTTAAAAAAATAGAACAAGTATTTTTTGTTGCAGCAAATTTGGTTACCCATTTGAAGGTCAGACAGGAACAAAGAGAAAAAGTTCTAGGAGTGATTAATAAGATCGCAATTTTTTGACTTGATTAAAAAAATTCCGTTAATAATTTTTATTTTTATTTTTTTTTGTATTTTTTATTCGTACCCTTGACCGGAAGCGTAAAAGGAGGGCGTATCGCTTCCAGGTCATGTTTTTGGGCAGGAGTTTCGACGGGACCGGAGCTGGCCCCTAATTTACAATCCCTGGGTCGGGAATCTCCCGAGCTCGAGGCTCCGCGAGATTGACAGCAGTCTACGGAGGATTTGGGTTGATCGGAATTGCACGAAATCGTCTTCGAAATAGCGGAGGCTTCCGAACGTTCCGATGTTTTTTCCGCGCAAGGATTCTGGCAAGATTTACTCCCCGAAAAACGATTTTTTTCCGGATCGAAATTCTTAAATAAAACCCGATTTACTTGGGACACGAAAAATCTTTTCGTTTTGCGAGCATCGTTACGATTCACTAGCAAAGCGAGCCTCAGTATTTGCCGCGAATTTTTCGCCAATCCCACCAATCTTGTTCGTCCCATCAATAAATTTGACATCGTGCATTTTTTTGTCTCGAAAATTTTTATCCCCAAAACTGCCAACAAGTTCGTAGGAAAATCGATTTATTTTTGACAGTAATTTGACATTTCCGATGGGACAGATTTTCAATTATTTTCCTATCGCGATAAAAAATCACATTTTGTCCTCAACAATTTTTCCCCTTACCTATCCAACATTTTTGTTTCGTTCTTAATTTCCTATCGATTCCAAGCCCTCTGGACTCACGTACATCATGTTGAAACTTATGATTCTGAAGTTTGCAACGTTGAGATTCAACGAAAAATGCTTTTTCCATTAATTATTTATTGAATTTTGGAATTTATTGAATTAAGGCGAATTATCTCGTCTAATAAATTTTTTGCTCGCAAGAGAGGATCGTTTATTGTCCAGACCAAATATTAAAAAATAATTTCGAGTTCCTCTCAAGAAAAAACGAAATTTCGTTGCATCCCAACGATGCAAACTTCAACATAATGAAAACTTGACAATTAAAAGGGAAAAACAACAGCACGACGAGACGCCTGAAAAGTGCGGAATTTGCTGCTGCGATACCAAGGCCTACGAATAACCCTCGTTGAAACCGGAAAAATGCATCGACCGCGTTTCGTTGTGGCGAAATCCGAATCACTAATTTTATATACACAATTATACGGTCCGAATACAGTCCGAGCCAACGCGCCGATACAGGCGAAAAAAAAATTCGAGAATCTCATGAATAAATATAAAACAAAAGGAAACGCACATTTCGAAGTATTTCCGGTTTCATTTTCTTTGTCACATGTCCGCGATCGAAAAAATCGTGCTCGATGTTCAATAACTGCATCATTTTCTCTCTGTGGATTAAAAAAATGATACTGAAGTTTTCATCGTTGGAAAACAACGAAAAATATTTTTTTTATTAGTTATTTCGATAATTAATGCGATTGGTACAATTTTGTAGTCGATTGAGTTTCCCAAAGTTTAAGATTTCAGTCTTCCAACGTTGAAAAAAATAGAGGCTTCATTTTTGAGGTTAATTCCGTATTTCCGATGCATTGTTTCCGAACGATTCACTCAACGGAATACACAAGGTCACGGAGCTGATGATTATCGCTGGGAATAATATTTCCCTCGTAAAATAATTCTCCGCATGTGTTGAAAGCACAAAATTGAGAAAAGGAATAGAGGAGGAAGAAAATCGCGAGGATTAATGTATACAAGTTCAATTGGGTTGGAAGAGACAGAGTGGCGTCTGGATGGCCGACATGGAACGTATAATAAAGTGCTTGGCCGAAAGACTCGAGAATATCGCGTTCTGCGTTGCATCGCAATTCGGAGTTGGACAGACCAAAGGCACGAACATTCGGAAGCTTGTGTGTCGATTGTTTGGTTACCGAATCTCGATAATCAAACAAGAAGTTATTTTCACCCAGCAAAATAGCCTTTTGCACACTTTGATCAAATGCTCGTGTTCAGCCAACCGGAAATTTTCAGATTTACATTTTATTTAGCTTACGAAAGGGTGAACATGATTCGGCATGAGAAAATAGTTTTTGAGGCGAGGAATAAGCTCACAGACGCCTATTAGGCGAGCAATAAAAGAGCAAAAGAGAAAAAAAAGGGAGAGAGAGAAATGAGAGGATGAAAAATCGTACGGAGCCAGAGAGAATCCGTCTGGTATGCCTTGCGCGGTCACCTTTGACATTTCCAGAAAAACGGGTCGAAGTCCCTTCTCTCCCTCTTCGAAACACAAACCTTAGAATCCCCTCACTCCTCCGCAGCCCCCATCAAATATTTTTCGTCCTAAAATCCCATGTTTCCCACCGGAACAGAATATTCATTTTCGTCGTGATCAGATTCATGTCGATTTGATAGAGTTCGATTGCATAATTAATCGATCGATTTTTTCATCAATTTATTGGTTCAAACGCGCGAAACGTAAAGAACGAAGTAAATAATTCACTTCTACATATGCAGAGGGCGACAGGAGCGGAGAGCGTCGAGGGGGGAGGGGTATGTTTACAAAAACGTGTTTTGGTTTGGACAGACAGCGAGAGTCGAAAAGCCGCGCGAGTGACCTTTATCGCTCCCCCATGGCGAACAGGTTTCTCGTCCGCTCGATAATGGAGCATAAATGTAAATAATAAATAGAGTTGGTTAGAGCCGCAAATTTGTGATGTTCGCGGTGACAGTTTGGTGTGAGTATTAATTGGGCCTCGAACGAACGAGGCGTTAAACTATAGATACAGGCGCTATGATTAGTGACTGTCGTGCTAATTGGGAATACAGTGTGGCTCGGTCAACTCTCGTTAGCCGAGTCAAAAACTTGAGAGGAGCCGAAAAGCCTCAAAAAAACAATGCGACGAGCCTGGGCGATGACACAAAGGATGCTCCGAATGAATATGCCCTCCTCGAGCCAATTACGCTTCCCTTGCATTGTGTGTTTCCTATTCCCTTTCTTTCCCATTGTTTTTTGAGAGAAAAGGACGATGAAAAAAATAACTGCGATGCGCAGCAGCGATATTACAGCCATCGGAATGTACTAATTCCGAAAGGTCGCTCTATCCAGCCTCTGGAATGCGTGTGAATTGCGAATGTGCGCGATCTACAATCGCGACCATAATTTTAAATCAACTTTTGAGTTTCCCAGCCAAACGAAACTCGACGCATTCGTTTTTTGAAAAGATTAATAATTCGGAACAGAACGGCGGTGGAGGGAGATGGAGAATTCCTTTGGAAGGATGCGGAAAATTGTGTTAATCGTAATTTCATGGATAAAATGCCTCGGCTCGTTCCCTTGAGTGATTGCTTGCGGCTCTCGGCTCCTCTAACGGGTCACGGAAGTACCTTTGATCGATTGGACGTCCCAGTCCTAGCTCGCGCCAGGCTTTTACGTCACTCGTGACGTCAAATAAAGAGAGATCGAAAATATTCTTGTTTAGAGAATCAAAGCAAATTCTGGTATATCTTTATTTCCTTTGAATGACGTCAAAGCTCGTCCCCTCGAACCTTCCCACCGCAAACCACTCTACTTTTTATTTATAATCGTATCACCGTCCTCAATAAAAGTCTAACGACAAGTTCTCATCCCTTGTGAATCGGAATTCCGACAGAGAATCTACAAACTTTGTATATTTTTCTAACTGCATTGACCAATTATACCAAAGAAATGAAAAACTTCGCTTTTTCGTTCCGCCAAATATCAAACCAAAGACGTCTATCTTATCGTTCGAAGATAACCGGAAAGCGTCGGGTAATTCATATTTTCCCCGACCGAGCGCTTTTCGCGCGATAGAATGACATTTTTTCGATCCATTCCCCAATCTCCTTGCACAATTCTTTGTTTTTTATTCCTCATTCTATCGTCTCGACGTCTCGACATGTGCAGCGAGTTGTTTTTTTTTCATTCTTCTCCACAGCGAAGCTCGCACAAGCACAAAATCTAGAACGGCTTCGAATTGTCGTGTTTCGAATCCCACACGCTTTGTAAAACTCGCTATCCGAAAAATACGTAACGTTCCAATCTCCGGCTAAAGTGTACACAAATCTAATTGGCAGTTTGGCCAGCCAAATGAGCGAGGAGGGAGGGAATGCTCGGTTGTCCAATGAAACACCTGCCAAAATCGAGACACGACTGTACTCGACAACAAAACTAAATTCGCGATCAGTAATCTTTTCAATTTGAGAAATTTTCACAACTTCGATCGAAGCCTTTGCTCGTGTGTGCGTGTGCGTGTTTGGATGCTCGATTAGAATCTTCTGATAGCGCCGTTTGTATATTTACCGGCATGTGTAACGAATATAGATGAACCACGTGGGCAAAACTCGTTGAGCTTTAATATGAAGACGGCGTAGACACGCGCAACTGACGTTCTCACGTGTGTACAGATCGAGATGTCATAAATTACACGAGAATCTTTCCTCTATAAGCAAAAAAGACGACGTGCTCAGAGAATCTCAAAGTCAAGGTCATGCGTCGAGAAAAATCACGGTGCGTGAATAAAACCGATCCGAAGTGCTTTTGTCATATCTATATATCATTAGTAAACTTCCCATGCACTTTGGATTTTCGAACTCGGACTACGTAATGTAGTGATGATGTTTTGGTCACTTCTTTTTTTTTCGTAATTATATGCACGGCTTGAATGCACTGCGTCCGGTACGCGAGACGCGCCTTCGACGAGTACAAAAGAAAACAAAAATACATCAAACGCTTAGTCCGAGGAAGGAAGGGAAATTGAGAAAATATCGATATCTTTGTGATAAAAAATTTCAAACTCACCTCCGTACTATGCCCCGGATTTTCACTACCTCCGCCCACTTTGTTTATCATAAAATGTAATCACTAGCACCAAGCACTTGTTAATTAAAAAGATTGAGTCCTCATCGAAGTGTTTTACGTATTTTTTTCCTTCATTTAAAAAATATTCATCTGACATTCACACCGCACGATCTTCACAGCCAACAACTGAGCCGGAGTCACTCATTGCCTATTATTTTCTACCCGTCATTAACTGCGCTTGTATACATATATCGATGCATACTGAATATGATATCAGTGTTTACTTTCAAACGATCGATAAAATAGAAATCAGCGCAAACTTCTTTTGCTTATCGACTGACGGTAAGCTCCAAAATAGTTTTCCGGCAGAAATCTATGACATAAATTTCTTTTTCTTGTGAAAACTTGTAAATGGGAGCCATGGGAGCTTTTCGATTTCCAGGGTTCTAAGGATTCCTGCTAAGTTGAATACGAACTTTGACAGGGGCAGCAGAAAAAAACCGCGGCAGACTTAGAAAATTTTCTTTAGCGACTGAGTAGAAGTCCGCGTATATATGACCTTCAAAGTGCTGCAAAATTCTAACCATTACAGCGATTTGAGTAAAGTCCGGGAAACGGCGCCAACGCCGCCAACCTGGATCAATTTTTGACAGTGTTGTTTCGAGTGTTTTAATAGTGCACACGGAATTGTTCCTCGTGTATTATGCAACACGTCGTTACTCTCTCAATAACAGATAGAAGTCGTAAGCCATGTGAGTTTCTTCGTTTTTCAAACGTTGTGCGCGGATCTCAATGACATAATCTCTCTTTCCGACTCTGTACCTCATGTGGTTGTTCTCCCCTCGCGATCCTCCTGCGATCTTTATCAATTTTCAGGTTATGGCTTATCGCGATATAGTGTCCGCGCCGATATTTTCGTATTCTTTCGATTCCCCGGTACGGAAACTGACGAATTGTGAAATGAATTTCTTTTACAGAATGCTCACGACTTTGCGATATTTATAGATCCAATTATTTATATTATAATGTTACTTCTCATCGCACCTTTGAGACTCTATCGAAATGGAACATATTTATCGACTTCGAAACTTCTTTCGGCCTTGGTAATTGGAAAAATCTATTAAAAAAAATGAAAATTCCCCATAAAATCACTTCGCACAGAAAAAGTTATTCTTTCTTTTCGTCTTCGTATCTATTCAGTACTCGGCAAGTGCTCCTCAACCAGCACCGAAAGAAACGTCACTACAGGAATCACCATGGATCAACATGTCGGAAAAAACAAAATTGCACGTCAGTTCCTTAAATCCACAGATTTTGTCTCCGCCAAAAGAAATGTTAGAATCTATAAATAGAGAAACTATTGACAATCTTGTCAAAATCCATGGACAAGCCAAAGCTAAAGAAGCAGAGTGGCGACCGATGGAATTGGACGTCAGCAAACTTCACAAATATTGCCTGATGCTCTCGAAAATAAGACTTACAAGTAACGACAAATTTCACATTATTCAAATTTTCGAATTTCCTTTCCAAATTCGATCGGCTTGAGTAATTCACAAAAGAAATCAAATCGCAGCTCTAGTGGTTATAACGACGATGGGCGGTTACGCTTTGGCACCAGGAGCGTTTGACCTTGGAGCGTTTGTAATGTGCTCGCTGGGAACAGGGCTGGTCTCCGCGACTGCCAACTCGATAAATCAATTCTTCGAAGTACCGTTTGACTCCCAAATGTCCAGAACGAAAAACCGAGTCCTCGTCCGTGGTTACGTGACGTGAGTTGAAAAATTTGCAAGTGAGCAAAACGAAAAATTTGAAAAAAACGGAGAATTATCAATTTATTCGGAAATTTTTTCAGGCCGGCTCAAGCAATTCTTTTCGCTGCCACCTCAGGAATCGCTGGACTTTCCATACTTTATTTCCTAGTCAACGGAGTAACCGCTGCCCTCGGAGCAGCCAATCTTGTCCTCTACACACTCATTTATACGCCCATGAAACGATACAGTATTTTAAACACATGGGTTGGAGCTGTTGGTAAATTTACTATTTTTCTCGGTTGCTAATTTCTGATACGGAAGTTTTCATCGTTGGAAAACGTAAAAAAATTAATTTATTCATTATTTTGTTGTTTAATGCGATTGTGACAATTTCTGGAGCCAATTCAGTTTTCCAATGGACGAAAAGACTGTCCGATTATTCTTGAAACATATCGTATGGAAATTTTGTACTACGCCATGAAAACTAATCAGTTTTCGTTAATTTCTGGAGCGAGATCGGATTTTTCACACTTTTCCGTCGAATTATCGATAATAATCTGATATTTTCTTGAAACAGTCGGTGCTATTCCACCATTAATGGGATGGGCTGGTTGCACCGGTGACATTTTTGCCCCTGGTGCTTGGATCATGTGCGGTTTACTCTACGCCTGGCAGTTTCCACACTTTAATGCTCTTTCGTGGAATTTACGACCGGATTACTCGCGAGCTGGCTATCGAATGATGGCCGTCACGAATCCAGGACTTTGTCGACGAACAGCTCTCCGCTACACGGCTGCTCTTATGGGCTTGTCGTATCTTGCGCCTGTACTCGACGTTACTAACTGGTGGTTCGCGCTCGGGTCAACCCCCCTCAATGCTTATTTTCTTTATCTTGGTAAAGTTTTTCTTTCTTTTCATCGATTTTGCCGGAGAATTAATTCCGGGAATTTTATCCCTTCACGAGAGCGCGTCTCAAGCTTTCCGGAGGATTTTAATGGAATAATTGTTCAATTTTTAACCGCAGCATGGAAATTTAACGAGAATTCGGACAGCGCAAGTTCCCGGAAATTGTTCCGGTTCTCTCTAGTACACCTTCCGGCCCTGATTCTGATGATGTTGTTGAGTAAAAAGTACTGGGCGAGCGGCAAAGAGAAACAAGATGCAAAAAGTTTAGCAGCAACGATTCGACGTCCTGCCACCGATGCGCTGAGTGTTTTATCGGGAGCTCTCACTCCGACCGGATCATCCGCATAGAAAATCATTGAATTTATAATTTCTCCCTCGAATCGTTTGGATCGCTGCGAAGAGCGTTCGAACGAAGCGGAGAATGCTGTACAAAGTTCTGTCAAAAACCACCTTTCCCCTGAGTTTTCATATTTTCACGAAGGCCACGATAATTATTGAACCGGAAAAATCATGTGAAATACTTTAGCGATCTCTGCGAGCTAGACCGCCACGATTCGTGGCTGACTCTGTAAATAATAAAACATTAGACTTAATTACGAAATCACGTTATTTATTACAAAATAATAGTCCCATCGAAAAAAAAACATTTCGTCAAGTTTCCATGTGTTCGACGTCCTGTCTCTTCAGTGCGTACTCGATCGCCATCTCTCGTCTCGTTTTCGTCAGGTTCCTGTGCCCTGGACAGTCGAGATTTTCTCCAAAACATTTGTTCCTGCAGCATTGTCGGCAAAGTTTGTACTCGCACTTCGAACCCTGTAATAAAAAAATCTCGTCAATCTCAAGTTCCTTTTCATCGTTTCCGAATGTTGAAACGTACCAAAGGATTTGGACAACCGTGACACAGATCTGTGCCTCGTTTCACCGTCGGAATTGTCCTGTTCGGCCTTCTTCCTATTCTCCGGCATTTTTTCAATCGCTTCCGCGATATTTCGTTGCCGTCTTCGTCAGTGAATATCCTTTTTGTCGTTTCAAATGACATTTCCTTAAAACCGATCACAATTATTGGTGACAGACCATTTTCCCATCGAGTTATAAAATTCTTCGCCACGAAAAATTCACTCTCACTCACCATCTCTGTCTTTTTTGCTTCGATCTTGCTAATGTGCTCTTCCGGTGAATCTCTCACGTAACTTTTGCACAGCCAAGGCGGAAGCTCGAGATTGTAATCTGCTCCGGAATCAATCATAAAACTTAGTAGGAAATTCTCAAGGCCGATGCAAATCCATACATTTCCCAGTAACGTAACCACGAACAAAACCCTCGAACTTTTTACGTTTTTGACGGAATTTAAACAACTAAATCGACAAAGAAACCGGAAATAATTCGAAATATGTATTTTCCAAGTTCGAGAGACATTTTAAAATATCAAAACGTGAAATAAAATAAAAAATAAAAATTTGTAAAAAAGAAATTGATCTTTTTTTTTTTTTTGCAACGTTATGGGATGGAAAACGCACCGTTTCTGGTCGAGGGCCATTTCTGAAGCCCCTCGTGATACGGTAGATATCGATCCCTCACAGATTCAGCGACTGATCTGAAGAAAACCATGGTAGAGTGTGTGGCCAGGATTGATCTTGCTTCTTCGTTACCTGGTAAACAGAGCCTGACTATTCAGTTACAAAAACTCATCGTCCTCATTCCGAAAGGAGTGACTCTTGGAAGATTATCAACGAGAATAAAAAACGTACACGTGTTGGAAGAGTTTGAATAAATGTCCACGAACGTAGGAGGCAGGGGCAGGGTAAATGTCCACGAGGTCGAGATATTCCAGAGCTGGTTCCCAGCACGGCGGACTGGTCGCTTCGTAGATGAAAGGATTGTACAGATTTCCTTCGGCGCTCATAACTCCATCGACTTTTGTTTCGGCTATACAACGTTCTGCGTCTTGTACGCACTGGATATTCCCGTTTGCGAACATTGGCACTTTGACAGCTTCTCTGATTTTGGGCCAAAAGTGAAAAATCACTTTCTCACCAAATTTTTAACGAAAGAGTTTAAAGAATTTTTACCTGATGCCTTTTATGTGCTCCCAGGAGGCGAGACCCGTCAAAGGTCCTTTTTGTTCGCGCGTGCGACCGTGAACTGTGAGCAAACTTGCTCCTGCTGCCTCGAGCATTTTCGCGTACTCGACGGATTTTGATATTTCCGGAAATACGCGAACTTTACAGGTGACTGGAACGTCCAGTTCCCTCTTTAAGGTGCTGACTGAAAAATCATTCCGGAAAAACATGAAAACAGAATTTGGTTTTTTCGGAAAAATTCAGATCAAGAAAAATAATGTTTTTTTTTTTCGTACCGATTTTTTTTAAGAGGTCCCAGTCGTTTTGTAAAAAAGCACCATAGTTGCCACGTTTTGCTATGGCCTGGGGACATCCGATGTTTATGTCAATCGCATCGCAATACGGCTGAGCCAATAGCGAGGCTTGTAACAATACGTCCGGGTCGTTGCCACAAAACTAATTGCAAAAAACAGATTCCATTGATTAATTAATCAAATTTGATGAAAATAATTTTAAAAAATAATAATTGCGATGTCGCTGGAGGAGAAAACCAAGATTTTGGAGTCTAGAGATTAATTTCAATTATCGGTGACATTATTAATGATTCATACTTGAACTATGAGAGGCCGATCTTCGCTGGAACTGGCAAGAGCTTCCTTCCTGTATTTCGAGTCCCGGCAAAAAACTGAAGAATGAAGCATCGGAGTGTAACAAAGATGTGCGCCGTGTCGTCGGGACAACAAACGCCATGGTAATTCGCTAGCGTCGACCATAGGCGCGACGACATAGCGAGGGGATCCCAGAACCTCTTTCCAGAAGCGATATGCCTCCGACGAATGAGAAGCTTCCTTGCAAACATCCACGTGATCCGTCATCCTCGATTTTGTTTTTCCTTCTGTCAAACTTGAACAAGAATGAGGAAGATGAAAAATAGAAATTGCGTTATTAGAAATAAAGACTTTTTGCCTGGCAATGAAAAAAAAAAGAAATTAGTATTGAAAATTTAAAAAAATACGGACTGAAAAGAAATAAATGGCAACGTCGATTGTATCTGAAAGGGATAAATCTATTTTTGTCCTTAGGTCGCCCTCGATTGATTATTTCCTTGTGTATTTTTTTTTGCTATTTCGTTGTACGGAGTTCGACTCGATAAGGCCTATCTCTCTCGAGGACGATGGGGTTGTCACACGAATGAATCGGGGCAAAGGCGATCCAATAATCACAGCGATGTCCTGTGCCAAGTTGTACCACACCGTGACTTTCTTTCAACTCCAATAACCCGAGACTCATGCAAACGAAACTATTACGACATGGAAGAGGACAAAATGTAATGCTTCTATTCTTCGTTATTTAAAATCTATAAATTTAATAAAAACTACGCTAGATTTTTTATTACGTTTAATATTCTCGTTTATTAATTTGTATTTCCAATGAAAAAATTTGTTATTATCAACGTTATTAATAAAGAAAATTTTATGTACAACAAACGGTATAAAATTACTCGAATTATATTTGATCGGCGACTAGAAATAAATGACAATTATCAATAATTTCCTATAGAAATTATTTGAATTATAGAAATTACAATTATAAAGCTATTCGATTCGGGACGTTTCGGGTGTTTGCCATTTTACGAGATCTCGGACGGATGCTCTAATCTTTTCGCCTCTTTTTATTTCTCATAAAAATAAACCATCTCACGTAAAATGTACTCACACCTTCGATGCTCGTCACACTTCTCTACATCGCTAAAAAATCATTTGTAACAGGGTATACGCATGAAAAATTATTCTGTGCGCAATGATTTCTCTTTCGTGCACTGATCCTGTAATAATGTTCTTCTCGCTATTGTCGTGCTCTATACAAAATTTCGCTTCTCTACTCGGATTGTCTATTGGAGTAAAAAAAAAAAAATTCAACACTCAACGTTTCGTCGCTATATTCTCTGAGTTTGAGCGCAAAATCGAAAAGACCCCATTAAGGAGGATCAAGCGGAAATAGTACACTCAGCACGATACTGAAGTTTGCACCGTTGAAAAAAAAAACGAAAAATTCATTTTTCGGTTATTATTTTGATAATTACTGCTCCACAATTTTTGACGAATCCTTTCCGGAAATCTCGCCCTCCGCTCAAAAGAGCTTTGGCAAAGAAAAAAACGAATTTCGTTGCATTCTAGCGATGCAAACTTCAACGTCATCTCGAAAATCGTGCAAAAAAATGCGCATTTTGTTTCTTGGACTTCTCGAGTCACACGGAATCGGTTTCGGACGATTATGCAAAAAAATGTCGATCTCTTTTCAACCGGAAGTTGAATATTTCACGATAAAATTGCTTCGATTACTGAAATTCGATACGCAAAAACGAAATCGTGAATGTTGTTGAAATTTTGGTAACAACTCCATCAAGCGTTCGTCTACATGATAAAAAAAATTCAAATCGAAAAACCGAGTTCGTCCCAACGCTCGATCCTCCTTAAGGAAGGACTAGAAACAAATTTTCCTCGCTACTGTCGATTGTTTATAAAATACGAAGCGAAAATCGTAGGTATAAATAGAAAAATCGTAATGTAGAGGAGAATGGAGTGTTGCTCGATCTTCTCGAGTTGGTCGATGATCAATTTTGATTGGGCGGAAACGGAAAGTGTTTGAGATGTGGTGGCGATCTCGGTGAAGCGGGTTTCGACAATTCGGACTCAGGAATCGGCGACAATTGGGCGGTTTGTGTGACGTGAGGTCCCATTTTGAATCTCGGACGGCGATTGAAGGACGGTCTTCGTATTCGAAGGTGTTGTTGTTGGCTTCTTTTGGGCATGGGTAAGTTAGTGAGGATGGTTTCGACGCTGGGATTATCGTCGATGGTACGAACCCCCGGGGTATTGTTGAGTTGGCAAGCTCGTTGTTTGGTGGTTAAATTCAAAGGTGGAAGTTTGACAGGTGGACGGCTGGTCTGAATGCCATTGGATGATTCGTCTTTGAAGGGGAAACCGTTTTGAGTTTCGATGAGGGCGGGCAGATCAGATTTGTCGGGTTGATCGGCCGGACTAGCGATGGGAGTAACTTTGTTTTTGCGGGATCGTCCATTGGCGTCTGAGTTGATGGATCTCTGTCGAGCATTTTTGCGTAATCGGGTGCGGAGAAAAGTTTGAATTCTGCGAACGGTTGTGCACGATCTCGGGATGCTTTTTTCGTTATCAGCCTCGATGCTGACGTGTCTGAATTTCTTAGTCTTCCCAGAGCTTCGCGAGGGATTGCGCGACTGATTATCGACGGGATTGCTCGAGTTATTGGAGGACCAAGCGTGATGGTTCATGATGGAGAAGCAGCAAGAAACAGGCGACGGTGTGGAGGGTTTAACGTCCATGGAGTCGATGCTTCCGATGGTTCCGATAGGTCCGATGCTCGCTCCGCTGGTATCGCCGGTGACGACGCTCTGAGAAGAGGAAAGTTCGATGGAGGTGGCGTCGTCGCGACTGTCGTACGAGAAGTACAAATGAAAATTGCGTTTTTCGCGGTTGATGGCAAGATTGAGAGCATTATTGGCGCTCGTGTCGTTTTCGCGTGCGCTCGTGGCCGCGGGATGGCTCGAGCAAATGTAAACGTTTCTCGTGACTTCGTTCTGTCCATTGGTCGCAGGCTCGTTGACGAGGTTGTTACAAAAATGATAACGAACCGGTGGGTCCGAATTTTCGGACGATTCTAAATTGTCTCGACAGAAATTAGCTCCGGCCGTTAACGGCACGTTGGACGAGTAATTCGTCCGTTGCAACGAGTTGTCCGGGGCGTTTCGCATTCTTTTGTTCCTGACGTACTCGTAAGTCGTCAGTCCGAGACAAGCGATGTATCCATGAAAAAAGCACAAATGAATAAGCAAAATGGCAGCGATCGCGGAGAGAATTCCAACAATCGAGATAATGACGAGGGATCCGGTGCCTGGCAACGGTAAAATCGACAAAGTGGCGTTGTCCATCGTACCATTCGAGAGCCTGTTTGCCAAGTTATCATTTAGCGAGGACGACGAGGACGCAGCGGTTTCGTTGGCTTCTGAATCTTGCGATTCCGCCCTGTATCTCAAGGTCACGAGTGTCAATTCGGTCACAACAAGGCCAACGACAATGCTCGAACCGATAACCGCACTAATCAGACAAATTATGAAATATCCGTAATTTCTACCGCCCACACAATTGTTTAACCATTTGCAATGATGATCGAAACTGCCAACGCACTTGTTGCACACCGAACAATGCTTCGTTCGCTTAGAACTCGTAGTTATATTGCACAAGTGACATCTACCGTTCTCAATGACGTGGAGATGGCGGCGACGATCGAATTCAGGCACAACAACGTTACTCGGACGTTTACGTATTTCTTTGTCAGCTGGATCGACCAATAACGCGCACAAATGAGATATTCCATGCACCAACAGAAACGAGCCCAACACGTAGCTCAATATATCTCGAGAAGCGGACGAGTACTCTGGCAATACGAAGAAATAAGTGCCACTCGTCACAATCGATATTGCCAACCAACCAACCACTTGTTGAGGATGCAGAGGCAATTGTAAACCATCTATTCTTCGTGTCTTCCTTTGTTCCGGTGGACCGAACCTATCTTGTAGCGAACAACAAATTTTCGTACCAATAGCTCGCCCTTTCAGCCTCTGCAACGACGAACCTTTTCCTCGAACCAAACTTTTTTCTCTTGTGTCCTTCGCTTCCGATTTTCCTTCTCTCGTACCTGCTGCCGCTGCTGCTGCTGCTGCTGCTGCTGACGCCTTTTGCATCACGCTCGATTGACATCTCGACTTTGTCTCTTATGACCTTCAACGATGCTCACACGAGTCATGAGATCATTGTTATCGTTTTTATTCACCTTTTTGTTTATTTCCTTTCTCTCAAGGCCACTTCCGGGGACGGAACAATCGGCACGTTCTTTTCTATCACGATCACAGTTTTTACCCTTTTCTTCATTCTTTGCTTGAATTTGTTTTTATTTTTGCTTAGAAATGCTCACCCCGATCGCGACACTCGAAAAATGATTCGAATTTTGCACTGCGGTCTCTACGCCAAACCCTCACCGACTACCGTTTCGCTTGCCCTCCCCCACGCACTGACGCACTGAAAGCTCTACAAAGAAGACGCGAAATATGGGACAAACTAGTCGCCTCAAACATACTACCCCCTCCCCCTCCCTTCCCTCTTCGTACGACGAGTTTCCACGGGCCACGCCGCCTGTGCGCGGAATCGATAATGGCATGGCAACCTTATGCAGACCCGCGTGTTGTTACAAGGAAAATCCCTCCCTTATTCGACAATATGAAAGCTTTTCCTCACCAACAAAATGTTGCACCATGATTTTCATTCATTCTTATTATTTAACTCGAAAACGAACCTGCAGATTTTCTAACACTCCGTGGATCATACGATTTCTACTGCTACCCCGAATTATTCGATCTGACATGACGAGAACTTTGTATTGACATTCATGGCATGCATAATTAGTCAAAGTTGACAAATCTTGTCATTCCGAGCCATAAAAACGTCAATTTCAATTGACACTCTAGGATTTTTATTTAATAATTCATTGAAAAATTAGCAACAGTTTCAGTTTGGCAAAAATGATAGTGGAATTTACCATTTCAAAATGGAACGAATTCCTTTTTTTGGATCGGGTCCAACATTTGGAAATGGTGCTCGGACACTGGACAATTTTAACTTGAGCTGATGGTTACCAAACTTTACGTCAAAATTTTGGAATTGAAATTTTTTCAATGATGTCAGACGAGTTACAAAAATGTTCAGTCGGCGGATGCAAAACGATAGCAAACATCGGTTGACAGGGGCTTTTTGTAATTGGTGAAACGCAGCGGAAAATTTTCAATTAAAAACAATTAGTCATCTTTCGCACACTCACATTATCGGGATGTCAAGAGATCCTTCACTTTAAAACCGGAAAACTAATTCTACAGGAGGATTGGCTAATTTCCAAATTTGTTTAATTTTTTTTTATGAGACACGGGAACCAAAATGGAATTTATTAGATAACGACATACTTTTTTTCTAGGATCAAAAAACATGGTGAATGCGTGCCATTAATTTTTAATAAAACGCCAAAAATATATGCTGGTTCGTGAGTGAAGACTGACATTTCTAAATGCAAATTGAAAGAGTGATCTGATAGAAGGAAGAAATAATTTATGCTCGTAACGACTGATCTACAGGTTTAATAATATTTTCTTGTATTCGTTTCATCGGTTATTTTTTAATGCCATAAAAAATGCGCCAGTAAACTGGATGAATCACGATTTTGCTATAACTATGTTGACCTTCAGAATTGCAATTCGTATTCGTTCTCGAATGCAAAACAATAATGAATCGATAATCTGCTAAACAGCTGGGACGTCAATACATGGTTTTCGAACGTCTGGGATGGCGACATTTCGGAGGAGGGAAAGGAAATTGAATATGTTCTGTAATAAAAATCGATTTTACGGTAAAACGCCACAAAAAAACGAGATAAGAACGAAAAACGTGAAAAAAACAGGGTAACTTAACCTCAAAATACAATTCACTCAATACACCATGCTTGAAATTTTCATTGCATGATTTTCAAACAACAATATGAATAAACAAAAGGAAATTTTCTTACCGGTGCGTTATCCCGTCACTCATGAAAATTGCAGCTTCGATCGTTGATTAACTGTTGTGCATGTTTTTTGTTGGTTAGCGAAAGATAATCCACCAAGCATAAGGAAAGACTGACGTGAAATTGCGCACTCGTGGCTCCCGAGACAAGACGATTCGAGCAGGACGACAACGAAGTAACTATTTTTTCAACTAGGATTTCCGGATGGCTTATTGTCACAGGCGCAGGTTCGTATGGGAATTTTTTTTTTACAATTGGCCAAATTGCCATTGAACCCAGGATCGCGTTAGAAGTCAAATTTAATTAGTGTGCTAATCGTTCGAGAATCGTTTGAGAGGGTGTTTGAGAAGTTAAAATAAAAATGGATTTTCCGGGAAAGGAAAAGGAAATGAACTCTCAAACGATTTTCCTTTACCATCAAACGCTCTCAAACGATTCGCAAACGACACGCATTGATTAAATTTGAAACTTCGAGGGGCCAACTTCACGGAGGTGACTGTCATGGTGTACTTGCTTCTTGGTAGAGCAGAAGTGGTACAAAAAAAAACAATACAGATTATACCCTACACGAACATTCCTGTTTACGGAATTATTCTTGAGTAACGATAACTATAACTTGACCGCGTAGGTCGAGCAAAAAAACAACATAATCGTCAGAAATTCCTCGCGATCCGTTATTCCAAACGCCCGGCTCGAACTATCTTGTCAATATATCCGCTTCAAGGTTATGAACGGCTTTTCTCTCTTACATTTCGAATTGTCATTTCTCGCCGTTTCGTTAGTCTCATTGTTCCAATATTAGCGATTCTTTATTCTTCCCAGAGTAAAAAAAAAACAGTCCTGCAGTTTTTTAATCCGCGATTACTCGTGTTTATGACCAACAGAACAAAGGGGAAATATTCCAATAAATAATGGCGAGTACGTCGAGCGATCAAACGACGATTGCTCAAAAAACATGGGAAATTAACAACAGCATAGAAACAATAAGCACTGTAGATGAAATTTACGCATACGATAAAAAAGAACAACAAGACATATTGGCTGCAAAACCATGGGAGAAAGAGTAAGTCATTCCCATATTTTATAGATTCCTTTCCCTCCTAAGCTTGTTTTATAAAAAAAAAAAGTTTATGGCAGCCGTCGAATGTATTTTTGGCATTTCCCGGTCAAAACTACGAGTTAAGTAATTAACAAACTATTTTTCAGTCCCCACTTTTTCAAAGACATCAAAATATCAGCCTTGGCCTTACTGAAAATGGTGATGCACGCTCGATCTGGCGGAACGCTCGAAGTTATGGGACTCTTGTTAGGCAAAGTAGCCGCAAATACCATGATTGTCATGGATTCTTTTGCTCTGCCGGTCGAAGGAACCGAAACGAGAGTAAATGCACAAGCGCAAGCCTATGAATATATGACCGCTTACATCGAGGCAGCAAAACAGGTACCGGTTGTTTACGTTCCATTAGATATCGGCAGTATTCCAATCTCGACTGAAATTCCATCATTCAGAAAGTTTTCACAAACAAGAAACCCGTGGGGCGAATGTTAACGCCGGTTTGTGGTTGAAAGGTCAAATGAATGGGTTTGTAGTTTTAAGGCTAATGAATGTATTCTCCGAAGGTCGGGAGGCAAGAAAATGCGATTGGATGGTATCACAGTCACCCTGGATACGGATGCTGGTTGTCTGGCATTGACGTATCGACGCAGATGCTGAACCAGAATTTCCAAGAACCATTTGTAGCGATAGTTATCGACCCAGTAAGAACGATTTCTGCAGGGAAAGTATGTCTCGGTGCATTCCGAACGTATCCAAAGGTAAGAATTCTGCATTCCAAAATCCTGGACGTGTTTTTCAAGATTTGATGCTGAAGAAAAACTGTTAATAATTTTCAGGGTTACAAGCCGGCGATGGAAGAGCCGTCGGAGTACCAAACGATTCCCCTGAACAAGATAGAAGATTTCGGAGTGCATTGTAAGCAATATTACTCGTTGGAGGTGTCGTATTTCAAGTCATCGTTGGACCGTCGGTTGTTGGATTCGTTGTGGAATAAATATTGGGTCAACACATTGAGTTCATCGAGTTTGTTGACAAATGCGGACTACACGACGGGTCAGATATTCGATCTTTCGGACAAACTGGAACAATCGGAAGTGGCTCTTGGCCGTGGAGGTTTTGTACTTGGGGTGAACGACATGCACGACCGTCGAGGCGAGGATAAGCTGGTCAAAGCGACGCGCGACAGTTGTAAAACGACCATCGAAGTGATACATGGATTAATGGCGCAAATAATTAAGGATAGACTATTCAATCAAGTTGGAACGGATGTGGTTGACTCCTAGAAAGTCCAGCCATGGATCCGACCATTTGAGCGCAAAATTCCGCATTTCGTTTAAAAATAAAAAAATAATTTAATATCCCTCATCGAAGAAATCAACCGAACGTCGTTCCGAAACAAATTCGCCCGACTTCCTCCTCAAAAACTTGAAAAAAACAGTGTCAGTTCAATAAATAATAAAACTTTAAAATACAAATTGATATTTCTTCGTTTTTTTTTATAGTGGAATAAAAATACATTTTATTTTCACACCTTGATTCACTAAAAATTATATACAGCTTTTTTTCTCGTTTAATCATTCGGTCCAGCTCGTGGACAAGACGCAGTTCTTTATCTTTCATCAATATTATATTACATATATGTAGATATATATATATATATATATATATATATATGCTCATATATATATTTATAAAACTAATGTGTAATAATAATAATAATGATAGAACATTTAGGCAGCAGCTTATTGCCATCTTCTCGGCTCCGACCTCTGGAGTTCCGAGAGCGTGTTTTGTCTGTCGCGGAGACTCGAGAACAAGACCACACTCAATAATAATAATAACGTCCATTGACATGAGGATTTGTCGAAAGTTTCTCCAGGAAAACGAAACACCCGAACGTCCGGGTTCACCTTTTTTTTTCCTTTTACACGCGTAACGCGAAAGAGAAAAAATTCATTTAAAAAAAAAGGCTTCGAATGATGACAATGATTTGGGAAATACAAACTGAATATCGGTTCAGGAGGAAGTTGAAGAAAATATGTTTCGATTATAAGGTTTTAAAAAATATCGGTAAAATAGAGAAATGGGACGGAACTGAAATGCATTCTACATACTGATCAAGTTTTTTTTCATACTCTACATTACATTTTCATTGCTATAATATTCAATTAAGTTTATTTTTTTTTCTTGCAATTAGCGACGTCGCCGATGCAACGATTTTTTGCGGTATAAAAGTTCTATTTCTCTTTCTCTCTTTCTCTCTTTGACAAAATAAAAGAGGGCGATTTTTATTTTTTTAGAATAAGGATTAACAATAGAGTCGACAAATTCTCTGCTGTGGCGATTCTCCGGCGCACAGACAACACAGCCGATGCATTTTTCCTGCTTCATTATCCGTGCGTTCCTTTTTTTTTCGTTTTTTTTTTTTTTTTCATTTTTGCGCTCAGAAACGAACGAAATAATAATTTAGCGGTTTGCGGCGGTCTTGTATGTTTTGCTTTTAAGTACAATGTTTTTTACCATCGATTTTTATTGAACGCCCAAGTTCCCGGTGGCTTTTAAGAAACGGTATAAAAGAAGGGGCGCGGTGACGAGACGCGAGACGACGAACCACCATTGTTGGAATAATCAAATTGTTTTATTTCTTTCTCTCTATTCACGCTTTCCGATTTTTCCAATTTTTTTCTTTCACTTTTCGTGACTACGGGCCACGATAACAGTCTCTCGAAAATTAACCGATTAATTTGTTGATCGGTAAAAACTCTTTAGCTTTTTCCTTCCAAGACTTAATTCATTTCTATCTTCTCATTACACACAATCTTTTAAATTAATCTATAACCCTCGTTATAGTTTACTCTTGCGTCTCAGCACAAATAAATAAATAAGTGAAACTCGGAAATTCAATATCAATGTTTCCCTCCTTATCCAATTAATTAATTTCTATTATGAATTTTATTTTATCTGTCATCTTGTCAGGCAGTTCGACCTTCGGCAGGCTCAAAATAAAAAACCGCATCTGTCGTCTAATATGTACAGAACGTAATCGCCTTCTTCTCCTTGCGGAACCATTTTTTTTTCATCGTTAACTATACAAGTTGTTGTCGATAATTGAAAAATCCAACAAATTAATTCCACAAACCTCGTCGACCGTTCATTTTTATTAAAATTCCTCATTTTCTCTCGGAAAATTCCAACACGAATGATCGATTCTCAAATTCTTTATACACAACAATCATCTCGTCGTCTCGCGTCACGAATTTTCACAAAAAAAAAGTTCATTCGAACTCCTTCGTTGGCTGTTGCTCAAGTCAGGTCAGGACTTTCAAGCCAAGGCGCATTCATT
Organism: Campopleginae sp. 14b; assembly: GCA_030522525.1. Classification (NCBI taxonomy): domain Eukaryota; kingdom Metazoa; phylum Arthropoda; class Insecta; order Hymenoptera; family Ichneumonidae; species Campopleginae sp. 14b. The sequence continues at coordinate 38,374 of JAPYYS010000269.1, forward strand.
CTTCAGTTTTGTTCGAGCGATTAATTTCGTATTTGTAGCCAAATTTTCTTCCACTTTTCTCACACGTTTATCCTCGGTTTAGGCAGGCGTATATACAATTCGTTTGTTTAATTCAACGTGCGCTCCTGTCACTGGGAATTGAATAATTGTGTAGGAAAATTGTTGACTTCGGTCTGCTCGAGCACAGCACCCGATGATCCGGTGTACGAAATACGTAGTCGCATTCGCAGCGATCCCTTCGAAAAATAAAATATCAAATTCTTTGTGAGCTTCGAGTAAAAATCAGATTTTTTGCATTTACAACTAATTCCCGGAGTGAAAAGAAATTTTCTCCGCACCAGGAAAAACTTTTTGTGGAATTTCGTTAAAACTGGAGCCAACAGAAAAAAGCTACATGAGAAAATTTGCTCGAATTTTCAGCCGAAAAGCCGGAGTAATTATTGTTAAGAAGGATGTCTGCACACAACAATGTTGCCAAGTTAAAAGCATAGGAGAATTCGAAATTATTAGAATTTGATGAAATTTTGTGTAGATGAAAAATGGAAAAAAATGTGTGTCGTCATATTTGATGCTAAAGGATATTATCACCAAATTTTATTGAATTCTTATCATATTGTCGTGTGTAGCGAAATTATTGAATGAAGTTACTCACTTTGTTGATGTTTGAGACTTTGAGGATCTGAGTCACTTGCCCCGACGGCGTTATTACGGTGCTCGAGGGTGACAGCATTTGCAATTGGAATGTCTGTAAGAATAACGTCGATTATTAATTCAATCCGCATCGCTAAATATCGGTTGAAATAGTGAATCGAAAAAAAAGGAAGAAAAATAAGAAACTTGTTTATGTGATTAATTTACTTTAGGAACTGCGGCCTGGAAGAGAAATTCTGTCAATGGAGTCGGCCCGGTATTGCACGCAAGCATGTTAATAACCAGAAGGTCCGGAAGGTCGTTGGATCTTTCCATCTTGAAGGTGATTTTGAGGCCAGCTTTGTCGAGAACAACCATGTTTGGAACTTCTGTGATGAGCAAAAAACATTTGTAAATCTTTTTTTCCATTTCTATGAGAATTTAATTGCAAGTTCGACATTTTTTGCTCCGAGCATTAAATTCGAATGAAAAAATGCGAGATTGAAGTGAACGAACCGTTTTCTATCGCAGCAGAATTGAGAAGATCGTTTACGAGGAAGTTTGACGTGTTGGTCGGACTGAAGAGCGACTGAGTGGGCGATTGCGGGGTTTGTTGGCTGAGCGAAGTGGCTGGGGTAGTCGCGACCGTAGGGCTGCCGAGATCCAAGCCTCCGAGCAAGTCCAAAAGGTCGTTATTACTCACGGACGTGGTTGTGTTGGGCGTTTCGACGTTTCCTGCCGAGGCAACGGGCGGCTTTGCGATTCCAAGGTCACTCGTGCCCAAAAGATCAAGCAGGGCACTCTGAAATCCATTCAACAACATAAACGAACTTCCCGTGATGGGATTTTCCACTTTGCGACGGCGAAGCATTTTTAAAAAATACTCAATCAAATTTATTAATAACATTTGTTCGGCTCACCGAATCTGAAGGAGGCGGAGCGATCGGCTCGATCCCAGAACTCGGTGATTTGTCCTCTTCGATTTCGGCCTCACCGTTAACCATACCAATAATCCCATTGGCTTGAGGTCTCGCGGTTTCCATCGGTGGCATTCTCTCCAACAGAGCTGGCCTCAAATGATCGTATTTACGGAACAATTGCGAAAATTCAATTCCTCGCTGTTGTAGCTCAATATGCAAGTTGCTTCCGAAAGTGTCGATTATTTGTCGTATTTTCCTGTAAAATCGAGGTACTGGCGTACTGAAACATTTTCACTGTTTCTCATTGAGAAGAGAATCACGCGGATAGAAACGATAATAAAGTGACGCTCATTGCAAACGATTCAGAAAAAATAATATAACCGATCGATGAAAATTGAGAAAAAAAAAATCATAAAAAAATACGAAAAAAAAACTTGAGCCTCCGAGTGCACACTGGGTCGATTTGGCCCCAACAATTTTCTGCCAACGAATGCTTTGGCATTTAATTTTGATTTTCATCATGAAATAAATAAAAAAATGTGTATTTACCGAAATACAATAAGTCCTGGGTCAGATTGACCCAAGATGCATTTATAGACCGGTGGCGGAGGTCTGCACTCGAGGGTTCATTGACGAGGCGAATGAATGAAGGAAAAATTTTTAGGAGGATAAAAAAACAATATTTCTTACTCGTTTCCTCGCTGGAATCTCGTGCTCAGTTTCGTTAACGACAAAAGCGTGTATTGCTTCGTCACCAGGGTGTTTTGAGGGCTCCAGAGTAACCTTTGGTAAACGTCAATGACCTCGTCCTCCGTGAGCTACGGATAAATCGCGATAAAGATTGAAAAATAGAAAAAAAAAATTGAAAACTAATAAATAAATATGAAGAAGAATGTTGGCTGATAAAAAGGTGGAACGAGAGATGTTTTTTCTCGACAAGAGTCTCTTACGTTTATCGGTGCGTCAGCATCGTCGATCGGAGGTCCATAGAGCAACAAGTCACCGTATTCGCCGATACACCACGTCGCTACTTGAGCAAGTGGCTGCTTATCGAAAGTATCTCTTTCGAGGGCTCGCCAAAGAGCGCTCACAGCGTAGCCCTGTTGCGCTTGGGTTTCCGAAATCAATTGAATCGTGCAGGCGACCACGTCGTCGCGAACATAACTGCCGGCCTGGATAATTAAGGAAAAATTAAAAATTCAATTTTTAAACATTTTTCACAACCGCGAAAGAAAAGTATATCACACGTTACCGCAACTAAAACTTTAAAAAGTGTCTCCAGATGCCAGCGTTTGTTCGGGGCGAAACGCTCAGCCGACATGACGATATTGCTGCTGCATTGAGCCTTGAATTCAGGGTCAGCGCGCTCGAGAAACAGAAGCAATTCTTTCATCATGTTCCTTATGTTATTTGTGTTTACGAGCGCAAAACTGAGCTCCATTGCCCGCCGCCTTATAGAGACATCGGGATCTTTAAGACATTCCTAAGAATGAAAGAATTTTCTGGTCAAAAATGAAATTACACGACGCAGAACTTGGTACGAATTTATGAAACTCTAGTCACATTTTTTTAACGTTTTTTTTTCAACAAATATCGTGCTCAGTGCCTTTGACCAAGATGTTTTTATTATTTTACTTATTTTTATTTGAATTATTCATTTCTTATTAATTATTTATTTTTTATTATTTATTAATTATTTAATGAAATTATATTTTTTATGTTTGATTTTTTTTTTACCAGAATCGTTGAGCGATGCCTCTGGACGGCACTCGTGTCGACGTAAACCGTCTTGAGAAGCGTGTTGAGAGCGACGTAGCGGATATTTTTATCGTTATTGAGAAGGAAACGACCGAGGATATTGACAGCCAAAACTCTCAATCCACATTCCGACTTGATATCCATAATTGACAGAACAGTCTCGTACAATATCGTGTTTCCAACGTTTTTGCTTGTTTCTGTGTTGGTGGCAACCTGAGCAAGAATATCGTTCATCGCCTCGGAGGCGTCAACATCGTTGCGTCCTAATATCCGCAAAAGACGTAAAATTTTAACTTGTAAAAATGGATCCGAGACACCGGAAACGTCGTGCTCCGGCGAGTAACCGGCGAGGATAAGATTTTTCAAAATCCTCACGAGGTTCGGAACGATCTGCAAATCCAAATAGAAACGAGCCATTATTGCAACATTACAATTTAATCCTCGCATCGCAGAAACCAATAAATCAACCTCAACAATTATTATTCGTTATTAATAATGAAATTATTGTTCAGAACGTACGCCAGAAAGTGTACAACGGAAAAGAAATAAAAAACAGCGAATATTCTCAATGAGAACCTATCGAAGGGAATCTAAAATACGTGAACGTGGTGGTGCCAAGACAGGAAAAGAAAAAGAACCTGCGAAACAACAATGTCAACGGTAACAACGATCGTGATAATTATCATTACACAACAACAACGCTCTGTTGTTATTTTTACTCGTTCAAAAGATCAAAGAAAAAGAGGACGTGGTAGTAAATAAGAGAAGAATTTCCCCCTGCAATAGAGACCGGAGAAAAAGAATAAAGATTACATGGTGCGATCAGCGGCAGTGAATTATTCAACTTCCTAATTTTTATCATTTTTTATGAAGATCGATCAGTACGATCAGCCAGAGATCGAGAGAATCGAACTAAAAGCAGTAGATACAGCTTTTAGTTCATCATTCCGTGCAACGGAAGGATCACCTTAAGGAGTTTGGCTACATACGACAATGTGATAGAAATTTTATAAAATTTGGTAAAAATATTCTTCAGCATCAAATACGATGACACAATTTTTTTCTATTTTTCGTCTCCATAGTGGTTGAAGAATTCGAATTTACAATATGCAAAAGATATAACTATATATATCTGAATGCTATGCTTGTACGACGTTGAAGTTTGCATCGTTGGAATGCAACGAAATTTTTTTTTCCTTTGGCAAACATCACTATTTTAATTAAGAATTTAATTGTGACGATAAAACGATCGGTTTTTGGCCCCGAAAAAATCTTTCGGCTCGAAAAATTTGAATTATTTTAAAAATTGAATAAATCGTCAATAAAAATAAATGAAAATAAATTTAAAAAATTTGTATATTCATATTTAATACTAAAGAGAATGCTCACGAAATTTCATTGAATTCTAATAACTTCGAATATTCCTATGCGTTCTGTGTAGCCACCCTCCTTAAAAAATCTCTGCGATAATGACGAGCACCGATTATGCTTCGGGTTTATGAAGTTTGTTTACTTAGTCACTGCGGCCATCGCTCTACGGAATGATTGAAACATCGGCCAAGAAGGTGGTTCGCATTTTTTATGGTTTTTTTTTGAGATAATTGTCACTTCAACAATGCACGATCAAGCTCCGAAAAGTCATGCATTAAACAACGTAGTAAATAACACAGCGAAGGGTTGTGAGAATTTACCTCTCGGTGGCCGCATTCCTAAACAAGACAAAACCAAACTTGTAGCATTATAAATTTTGAGGCTATTTTCGTTGAGAGAACGACATTTCGTCGCTCGTTCGAAAGAGAAGATTTACACGTGCCTGGACAAGTCGGAATTGCATTTAAATGTTTTCGTGATTGTTGGCAAAAGGAAATTATTGTTTGCCCAATGGTTCGTTCTTTCTTGTCGTCTAAATTTCAATGCCCAGGGATTTACGAACACGCGCGTGTGGAACGTGGAAAATCGACAATTATATCGATGAAAATTCTGTTTTTTCTTTAATTTTTTTTTTTTTAGGAAATAATCGAGAACCATAAAAAAATCCTCACCTTTTTAAAGTGATTCAATGTGTCGACGCTGTTTTCGCACATTTCGGTAATGAGCGTCACTCCGGTTATCAAAACGCCGTGATTTTTCTCAGTCAAGAGACTTCTCGTCGCTGGTAAAAACATTTCCATCAGTTCGGGCACTCTTCGAATTATTCTGAATGCGCACAAAGCTGCCTTTTTCCGGATGTAAGCGTTTGGGGATTTCATCAGTCGTTCCACTTCCGATGCTAAATCGCGCGCCATTTCCGGCGAGGCGATCGCACCCAGAGTACATAAAGCCAGACCGATCACGAATTGGGTCGAACTGTTCAAATCACTGGACATGCACCAGACAAAAGATCGGTTTATACATTTGAATTCGAGTCAACGATTCACATTTTTCGTCCGAGATCTCAATCCTTGATTCAGCCAATTAATTCGGAATAAAAATGATTTTTTTTGTCTCATCTCTCGTAATAATAAGAATAATCGTTCTAAGCAGTTGTGAGACTTACTTTTTGAGACAATTGGTAATTAGAAGATGGACGTCTTGTCGTTCATCCAGCAACAACATTGCGCCCAAGTAGCCAATACGTTTGTCCGTAAACCTCGGTGAGGCGATCAATTTTAAACACTCCAATTGTCCAAAATGGGCAGGATAACTGTAACAATGATAAATGTAATTTAAAAAAAAAACAAAATGAAAGAATAAAATAAAAAATAAAAGAAAAAACAAAAATAATTTTACAAAAATTGTTTTACCCGAGCATGTGAATGTATAGAAGTTTCGCGATATTCCGACATCTCCAGACGCTGTCTTCTTCCCTGAACGTCGACCTGATGTAAGCGCATTCTTTGTTTACGACGGTGCGTTCTTCGGCGGCTGTCCTCGCTGCTCTTATTTGTCTTATGAGGTCTCGGAGTCGAGTCGGTGCCGGCATCCTCACTGTCGATACTTTTGAAATTATCAACATTATGTTAGCACAGTGCAGTTTCGTGTCAGCGTGTTCCGAGAGTTTTTTTTCTCCAATTTACAAGGAAAAATCATTTGCTTTGTTCTCACAGGGACAGTGTCGCTTCGAGTGCTTAGCGAACAGACAAAAAAAGCCAAAGCTCGGAGGAATTGTGTTGGCTTCAAATCGAAGTAGCGCATATTTTATTTTTTTTCAAATTCAGTAAACGATCAAGCGGTAAAGTTATCTTATTTCTTTGTGAATATGCAAAAATGATAAGCCAAAGAGTTGCGACACTAAAGTTTGCATCCTTGAAAAAAAAACAACGCAAAATATATTTTGATGATTTATCCACTGTTTCCATTTTTTTCTTACTAAATTTTGCTTTTGAATGGCAAAAAAGTCTGCTCCACTATTTTTGACGAATACTTTCCCAAAATTTCGCACTCTGCTTAAACAATAATCAGTTTTCGTTGCGTTTCAACGATGCAAACTTCAACATGGTAAAGAAATAAGCAATTTTTATTTATAAAATTCCCATAGATACGGTCATTCGTATTTTTTTTCTGAATTTTTGACCCACCTCTTTCGACCGCCTCGTTGAAAGCCTGCTTTATGGAGGCCATGTTAAAGGATGGGTTAAACCTGCAAAATCACACAATCCATGCAGATTTAATAATGAAAAACGACCAGAACACGCAGTTTTTAAAAAGCGCAGGAATTTAACGTGTAATTATTTCTCCTAGTAACGCAATGAAGAATTTTTTTCGCTATCAATGCCAAGATCTTAAGAAAAAGTGATTTTTATTTGAATCGTAACGTTTATTTTTGGTCCAATAGATCGGAACGGTGAGGAGTGAATTATTAATTAAAAAAAGAGAGTTTGTAATGAAGATTTAATAAATTTACCCATGTTCTGAGGCATTCATGATTTTGTCGCTAAGAAATATTTCCTTGCCTCGATGCGCGTCTCCCTATAGAAAACACCTGGGACGTGGTTAGTCCGTGAGGCAGAAGCCGCCCGGATGGGAATAGTTTAACGGCTATTGATGCTGTCGATATTGGACAGTCCTGTTAGCGTACAACACAGGTTTTCTTCATGAACAAAACAACAAACAAGGAACCAGCGGTTGGAGGTAAAAAGCTGAAAATCATGCTGTTGGGTGACCAAACGGGAGAGGCTTATCCTCACGAGGGAAAAGCATTCGAAAAACGAGATGGAGAATCGTTGAAATATCCTGTATCACGTGGGGGCAAAAAAAACGTTTGCAAGGTGATCGAGTTATGTAAATGTTAGTACGCGAGAGGCAAAGAGGTTTCGAAAAAAAACGTATGGACGATCGAAAGTTGCTGTTCAATGGAGATCGATTTCTCACCGACGTACGAGGCTATGCGTTCGCTTGTCAATAAAACGGGATTTTTCCTATTGTATATCGGGGCAATGAGTGACGTGAGACCAATTGACCGGATGTCACCGAAAGAAAACACTCGGATTCGCCGCCACCGTCGCCGCCGTGGCACTTGTGCACGGTCAAGAATCGACCTGTCTAATATTTGTGTCCGGAGAGAATTTAGTACACATGTAAAAAAAGCAGAAACATGGAGCACAACGATAATTTCCGCAAACACTGGCAGTTTTATGAATTTCTCTATGACCGCGAGCCTCTCGAAATATGGCAAAAAGCAAAATATCTTTCGCGTGTCGCTCTCGAAAAATTCTTGACGGACGTGGAACGTCGAGATAAAACACACTGTGGTATAATCTGTTGGTATTCATGTATATACACACATACACTCACACACGTACACAATATAGTTTGTACAGCCATTCAAACGGTAGAGGTGAAAAAAATGCCTCGCCTCGAACAGGGCGATCGTAGGTAGACACTCACATTCATACAGACTTACAGACGTACATACCGACTCGAGTATATAAGAACAAATGGGAATCTGTTACGAATGAGGGGCTCTCACGAAATGCCGCACCTGGATATCCTAATTATTGTTTTCTCCGATTTCTTAGTCATTCGTTGGCACAATTTTCACGATTCTCCATCTCATTTTCATCACCTGCTTTCTTTTTTTTCATTTTACTGCATTAAGATACTTTATCTTTTACAGACTGAGAGGGGGGCGAGAATAACGAACGCTATATATAAGTATATAGTTTAGTACGTACTCCTTTGCCGATACACTAGCAGCGATTAGTCAATCACGTATCACCGTTTCGTCCAAATACGCATATTAATTCACGTATCGATAGCTCCGAATTTTTCGTTTTTTTATTCTATTGATTCTGCTACGAGATATTCGGTTCTTGATCTTTCTGACCCTCTCCCCTCGCTGTACAACCTTTGCCTTCAGCTACACTCCAGCCAAATTATTTAGAACGTGGGCTTATCCACTGTATAATGCCGAAAAAATAAAATATGTACGGGACGTACGGATGACGACGATACCAACACACACTTACGCCCACTATTCCATGGATTCCACGCGTACACGCACAATCCATATGTATACATTGAAGAAACGTACTACCAACGTACCGTCGTCGGCCGTCGACTCCCGGCGGCTACCATAGTTTTATACTACGTGCACCAAAATGGCCGGTCCTCAAAATTCTCAACAATTATTCACATTATCTCTCATTTCTTCTATGAATATTTATTAGCATATATTTTATCGTAAACCTTTCCAAAAAATCATCAAATTTTGGAATACCTTTGCAGGTATTTTTTCTCGATCTTTTTATGCGGTTCCTCGCCAGGTGGCAGCGCTCGGAAGCCCGCCAATATTTCAAACGTTCGATTCAAAGAAATCGTTCACTTTTATTGTGACGTTACGAGTTTGTTGATTTCTTTTTTATTCGGGAACACGTGAAACGTTTTGAGGAAAATTCAGTCATTGCGTCACTAGGAAGAAAAATTTTCAAAATCGCTCCGATTTGAATGAAACTTTCGTTCATAGAACAGCTGTTTTTATTTCCTCTTAATCTCGATCGTTCGACAAGTTCGCCGATAAGAAACGCGTTATTGATACGAAAGTTTTTTCACCAATTTTTCGAGAATGTTCTCCAATGGGATTTGGTACTTTTCATAAACGTGATCAAGTTTTTACCTTCTGTTGAGCTCAGGAGGCAAAACACTCCAGTCCTCGGGTTCGTAATACCACATTTTTTGTTGAAACGCGAATAAATTGGGTAAACAATGAGGCGTATTGCTCGGTGTGAATGGACGACGGTAGACGAAATGTTGCGCGGAGTAGCACAATCAGTTTGCACCGATCGTATATCAACCGGAATTTACCACTTTGATTTATATTCCCTTGAGACGACCAAATATTTCTTCCTGTTCGTATATGTAGATTTTTTATTTTCTTTGTTTGGAGTGGAGCGAACACGGAATAGAAAAAACACGTAATGGTCGTGCCCTGGCGCTTGATCAACCAACAAGGTGCGCTCCATTTCTTATCTCTTATCTGCCTGATTTCATATCAGTTACCATTGAAGCCACAATCTAATGTACCCCATTCCGCTGTTGGTGTTTATCTATTTCCCTCTCCCCTGATCACATTTTTTTTTTTCAATTACACCCGACGAAAAAACATTTTTTCGTCTGAGTCATCAAAAACACGAAATTTTCTCATTACTTTTTCTTTTCTTTCCCCATTCATTCGACCATTTTCCCATAAAGTTTTATTCACAAATGAATTCGGTATAAATATTCGGAGAATCTTTGCGCTCTTTCAACGCTCACGACAAACAATTGTCGTCTTGATTTCTCGGCGGCCTCACGTCGCTATTCCTCTTGACGCAATCGACCAGCCAGTGAATTCCTTCGTCCACTCCTTCCCTACAACATTTTTTTTGGCACTCGTGACTCTTTATCGACGTGACAGAGGCGATAAATGTTTTTGTGGTCAATCAAAGTGTGAATTCCGTTTGGAATTTTAGGGAAATTTGCTCACCCGTTCAGTGCAGAAACAGGCATTACCATGCAGTCCCTTCGCCCGATCAAATGCGCATTTTGATTGAAAATTGGCTTGACATCTCGGACTCCCATGCAGTCGGGAATGTCTTGCTTGTTGGCGAGAACCAACAGCGGGACGCCCGTCAAATGTTCGGAAGATATCACACGATCTGATTAAAATATGTTATATTTTTTGTCAAATTTCGAGCTTGATGACAAATTTTATTAAAAATTTTGGGATATTTTGTTTTTGTCACCAAAAGTCTCTTTTGAATCCGGAATCCTGTCACGATCCGAAGAATCAACGATGTAAATGACGGCGTGGGACTCTGCATAGTACTGAGAATTTTATTTGAGACAAATTTTAATGGATTTCTGAGAGAAATGCTAATTTGCCGCCCATCCTTGTGCTCGGTTAATTTTTTGACGCTAGTTGATGGAAAATTAAATGACTAAGAGGAAACGGAAAGAATTACTTTGTCCCACAACGACTGAAGTTCCTCTTGTCCTCCAAGATCCCAAAAGTTCAAGCGTACACCTGCGATATCAATTTTTCCAATGTTCAATCCCACTGTGGTTGTAATTTTGCTAGGATTCATGCCTTTGTAATTTTTCGTGAATTTCGTTTTAGCAGCCTCGAGATACGTCTGTATAAATTAATAAGAATCGATGATTCTTGCTCCGAGACAGAAGCACTTGTTATTGTACGAAACATAACCTCCAAATGACTCTCTCCGTGGAAAAAATGGACTCACGGTTTTCCCTGCATTATCAAGACCGAGTATAAGAATAAAATACTCGTCTTTCTGCACCAAATATTTGTAAAATCCATTTAATAGCGTGTACATTGAAATTTTCTGTGCAAAGGTTTGTAAATGTTATTCCACGAGAATCTTTCTGTTTTCTGCCATCAACATTCGAATATTTCGAATAACAAACGTCAACGTCAGTTGATCCGTCTGCTGCTGCCACGAGAGGCAGTAGCAGACGATTCTTTACCGGGAAACAAAGATCCCAGCGTTATCGATGCCATTCAAAAATGAAAAAAGATACTCCCGGGGGTTGGAAACGAATTTGAATAAATTTATAATTAATAAAAGTAAACTGTATATAGCCACGTGATCGATTCTGAAACCTGAAACTCTGCACCATCAATTACGAGAACTACCTGTGCCAAAAAACGTCCGTGTCACATTTTATTCGATATCTGTTTTCTTCGTTTTAGGAGAGATTGAAATGTTGAAATTCCGTAACTTCACTCTTTGCAGATTTGACCGAAAATCGATAGCTTTTAGAATTGAGACTTTATGGGACAGCCGATCCAAAAAATGCAGTCGTAACATTTTTAAAAAAGTCTACTCCGTATAAACAAATGGTTTGTTTTTGTAGTTTATAATATGATTTTATTCGACGATGTTCTGGATATACGTGACTATGAAATTTTGCGGGAATAAATTATAACTTTCGATTATTAAGAGACTCGTGTAGAATATTGCAGCCCCGTCGGCTGTCCCGAGCGGTTGCCGCGTACATATTACTCTTCGGAGGACTTCTGACCTTTAGTTATTTTCGCGGTGCAGGTAACTCTGCCTTGGGGAATTATTTCAATGACGTCACGGTTAATCCTCGATCCCCCCAACGAAGCGAGAAGAGTGATGCATCAATACGCGGCGATTCCTTTTTCCTTCTCCCTTTTCCGCTTTTGTCATTCAGTAGCTTGAAGTCTCGCTGGTCTTGCTCTCGCAGTCAGTCTTGCCTCGATCGTCAGAGGCTTCGGACGGCATAAATGTCATAGTTTTTTCGCAAACCATATCATAAAAATAATTCGATCGTCGATAAAAAGAGTTGAAAACTCGTTCGTGCGATTGCTAGTCAATTTTAAACATGGATAACGAGGGTTGAAGAAGAAAACTCTCATTCAGAATTCGTTCTGTTGTTTATTATTAACAATCATTGTTCATAACCGACTCGCAATGTGCACTTCATCGTCATTGCGATTAGGTCAGCGACACTTGGTATCCCGCCAGGGTATCGTGACGGGTTTCAGTAAAAGAAATTACTATTGCAACGTGAATTTGATGAAATCGTCACAAGCCAGTGAAATATGTGGAAAGTGTGAGAAATTCGTTGAGTCGATAAATCGTCGCAACTACGGATCAGCGGCGATAGCTTCGAGCACCTTACCCGGTGTATTGTCGAAACAACAGGCGAAGGATCTCGCCGTTAGATTGACTTCTGACGAACGAGATGTCCTCATATCGGCGCTCCAAGAATGTCAGTCGGACACGGTCAAAGCCGAGTATGAAGGTAATTTCTCATCACTTTCACTTTCATCATAAATTCTCATTTCTGCTGAATAAAAATAATCAAAACGTTCGAATGATTCGAATTTTTCACAGCATTTTATCCGGAGGTAACTACTACGTCATTGTTATTTATTTATATAAAAAGTTAGTGCCCAGCACTTTGACGGACTTTTCCCCATGGAAAATTTACACCTTCGACATTTCCTCCACCTTTTTTTCTCCATGCCTTTAATTCACGTGAATATAAATAATTCTGTCACTTTTTCGATGTTTTCACTTTTCTACGATTCTCCCGCATAACCTCCAAAAAAAAAATCGAAACCCCTCACTTTTTGACAGTAATTTTATAATTTTCTCCTCCCTTATTCTCCACCATTTTCTTTTACAATATTATTTCTCCAGGTCAGCTAGCAGCATTTCGATGGCGGAGTAAATTTGGCAGGCCTAGCAGAGTGCCGTCATTGGGTGACGTAGATCCTACAGGCAGTTATTGCGCCGTTCCGGAAGACTGGCTCCTCCGAAAGTATGGTACGAGAGAGAGAGAGAGAGAGAGAGAGAGAGAGAGAGAGAAAATTGTGAATTTGGATTCTGTGTCAATCGGGGAATTTCTCCAACTAATTATTTTTCCATCGATGCGTCTGAGTTGAAAACCCTTTGCAGCTTTTGGGTGGAGGCAGTGGTGGCGGAGCTCGTCGTTCGAGCCGTTGTCATCCTTCAAATTGCATTGTTTATTCATTTGTAACTAAAACTATCGAATAAAAAAATTAAATAAACAAAAATTTGCTAAGGATGTCGCTAAAGACCTCTCAAAAATTAATTCAGCGATTAAAAACATTGGTTAATGCGTTAAAAATTACGTTTGATGTAAAAAACCGAAGCAATTGATGTTTTTTTATTATTCTGCCATAATCTGCTTACTAATAAATTTCTAATTATGCTTCAAGCGGATCATTCGGAAGATTCATGTAAGCCCGCATGAAATAGTCAACTGCACACACAAACGCGAGCACATAATTGTCACCAAAGTCCAAAACATAATGAAATAATAAAAAACGGAATATAATGTGTTTTATGTGTTGGTTCATGCAATTGTTTAAGGCTTAGTTTTATTATAGAATAATATTAATATTAATAATTATTATATAATATTAATATATCAATATTATATTAATTATAATTTTAATATTATATTAACTATATTAAGATTATATCAATATTATAGTATTAATATAAATATGATATTAATTCATATAATATCCGTGTAAATAACATTTTATATATTTTTAGAGTGTCATTATTTAAAATTGCATCCGCATTTCCAATTCATTTGGGCAGAATTATCCATTCGTCATCTCTGCCTTCTACCGTCAGCTAATGGGCGCACAATGTCGCATCGAAGCATTTCCTTCTGTTTCTTCAGACTCATTCGCTCCTCCTTTTATAGAATTTTTTTTTTCTCTCACTAATTCTTAACAAAAATTCTCTGATTGAAAGAAAGAAAAAAAAACAAGAGGACAAAAAACTTTTCTGTACTTTACTGACACAGGCTATCTCCTTTCTGCTTTACCTCTCACACGGATGATCTATTCTGTAAGTCTGTCTGAATCACTTATTCAATAATGTCGCGGTTCTTTGAGCACGAAGCACGCAAATCTTGGTTTTCTTGATATTGTTAACGTTTTTTTTTCTTCCACTAGCTTACTGCTAACATTAATGTGCATTAATCATGAATTTCCATCGATGTCTCATGTGTCGTGCTTGAACTGTAATTATCATAATCGATAATAATTGAAAACTCAAGATTTTTTAGTCGTTTTGTATTACTAATTCTCGACATTCGTGTTCCAGTCGCAACAGTTCCCCTGCCGAAAAAAAGTGATCTCATGAGAGGTAAAGAACGAGTCTGACTATTGGACTTTCCTCGTAGAATCCCCGAGGAGGAAAAAATCTCAACACCTTTGACATGTTTCGGTTTTTTTTTTCCAGTATCGGTTGCCAACGCAATTCCATTTATCGGATTTGGTTTCCTCGACAACTTTATCATGATCATTGCTGTACGTAGATTTTTTTTTCAAATTCGTCGCTCCAATGATCAAACTTTTTGTGAATTTTTGCGAATTTTTATCGAATTTTTGCCACAGGGTGAACACATCGAGACTTCATTGGGTGCGGTCATTTCTCTGTCGACAATGGCAGCCGCAGCCTTGGGCAATACCATCTCCGATATCCTTGGAATAGGATCGGCATTCTACGTCGAGTTACTGGCACAAAAGATCGGCTTCAAACCACCAAAATTAACGCCCGTCCAACTGGACATGCCGGTCTCCAGACGAGCCGCAAATATGGTGAGCATTTCTGGTCTAAATCGACCTTCAGGAATTTCCCTCATCCCGAGCCACTAAATAATCGATTCTGAATTATTTTGGTACAGCATTTTGAAATTTTCAAAAAAAGCTGTCGGCGCTCTAATTTCCGCAAATTTCCAAATTTATTATTTATTTCTAAATATTGTGCATAAATTTGTACTTCCTCTTGACTCTCTAATTTTGATCAATTCTTGTGTTACAGGGTCGCGTGATTGGAGTAACGATCGGTTGTATATTGGGAATGACGCCTCTCCTGCTTATGGGTAAAGATACGAAATCGGAGGAAAAAAACGTTCAGAATTCGCAGTCATCAGAGGCTCTGAAGTCTCAAGAACCAGTAGTACTAGCGGCGTGAGCTTGTAAAATAGGCCAATAGTATTTTCGCATCGGAGACGATGATAAAAGCACAAATAACAAAAAAAATAAGGATTAACTCCGATAGACCTTGATCCTGAAGCGGCATACGGAGTTTGCCGGAGTCGGACCAGAGCGTGCCATTTTTTTCCCGTTCCTCGAAAGGAAAATGGAATTCGTAAAGATTGTAAAGAAATGTAAAGCGATGCTGGATCATATTTGAGGATTGCACCAAAAAAAAATACTCCGGGTCAGGCAGACCCACTCACTATTAACGTATGTCGTTTCAGGATTACTTAAGGAATAACAACAAACACTCAGCTAGTGCGTTTTTACTTTGATGTTAAAGAAGCAAATGACCTGAAATTATTCGCGTCTAAACTTTTTTTTATTTTTTTATAATCGACTTAGAAGTCACTGCCTGCTGCAGCGTTATTAATATATTTGTGATTTATTTTTTAATTGTTTTTTATGAATATTTTTTCTGCAACGAGCGAGCTAAATTCTCCTGCAATTACGACTGTTACTCTTTTCACGATACTGATAATGTTAGCTCAGGGCATCCGTGCATCTACTGTATGTATAAATTTACGTATATCTATGTATAGTATATATTATTATATAAAAGAATAAATAACGGTGGCCAGTCACAGCCACGAAAGAATTCTCATTAGTTATCTGACGTGGAAACTCTCCCGAGCTGTTGCTTAAGGAGCTTGGCTACAAACGACAATATCATAAGAATTTAATCAAATTTGGCGATAATATTCTTTAGTATCAAATACGATGACACTCATTTTTTTTCTATTTCACGAAATTCCATCAAATTCATATCATTTCGAATTTTTGAATGCTTTTAACGTAGCCACCCTCCTTAAGATTATCGATTTGTTGTATTCGTGAGTAAAGATCTTCTGCATATTTTGTTCGGAGGTCTTTCGGCTCTGAAAAGTTCTGAGCGAAGTTCTTTGGCCACGAGGAACGTTTTTTAATCGCTGGGTCATCGCCGAACATTTTACTGTAGTTTCTCATTCGTGTCTTCGTAGAAACTATGAAATGTATATTTTGTCCACTCTTTATATCGTTACAAAACAAAATAGCAAAGTAATAAATGATAAATAGACGAATTATACTGTTTGACTAAGAAGAAAAAGTAACTAAAAACCTTACATGTGGAGAGACCAATCTGCGAGGAATCTACGATGGAAAGAGATACGATAGAAAACTGTTTCAGGCATGTGAGTGCAAAAATCCACTGTTGATCGATTGTACAAGTAAATAATAAAAAATCATGACTGTTTAGAGAGAAATTCCCAGGACTTATTTCATTTTCTTGTGGAGGAGATTCCTAATGAATGAAAAACCAACATCGATTGCAAAATCTTTCTATTTATTGGAAATTCAAGTTAGTTTCATATAAAGGATACTTGACACGTTTTTCGGAGAGTTAGTAGAAAAAATATATTCGTTATCATTATTCCTTTCGTATTCGTTTTTTCAAGCTAGGTCTTAAAAATATATTTTCATTTTTTAAATTAAACGTATCGTTTTATTTTCGATTAGAGGTACGACGGGGTAGTAAGCACACGTTGCAGCTTCATCAGGCCAAATTCCCAGATAAATAAATACACATATGTCCTTCACGGAACTCGAACGACGTCCGAAACTTTGATCAAGATGATGGATCGGTCACTGAACCTCGACTCGAATTTTCGGAATGAAAATTTTTCGATGTGGTTTGACTAATCAGAAAAGACAGAGCGTCAGTGCAGGCAGGACGATGACAAAAATGCGCTGACGAGGGGCTTTTTCAAATTGGGAAAAATATTTGAAAAATATTTCATTTCGAAAATTGCAGCCATATCTCTCGCACTCACAGTCGCGAGATAGTGTCTGATCCATCACCTTGAGAGTGAAAATCAGTATTAACCGAACGGTTTTCATCGATATTGATTTTGTCGAGAGAAAATCGATATCGATACATTTCAGCCTCGTTTTTGTGCTTTTAGGATTATGAAGCAATACGAACAAAACGAAACGAACTGTCGGCGACAGCAACAAAAGTTTTTTTTTTCTTTTTCCAACCGCTAAATCGTGAAAAATGATAAAAATTCGATTTAAAAACGAAGAATCATCGGGATATTCAGTTTTGGTTGGTTGAAAAAAGTTTTAACGAAGATTATTAGTTGAAACTATTTTTCTCTGGCGAGATCGAGGTCAAACGTTTCGTATCGAGTTCGGAGATTCATATTTGATATACATATTTATGGATATATGCGTGGATTTCGGTTTCAGTCTCAATGTCCATGTCCGAGTGATATTTTGTTAGCGTAATATTGCCAATCGTTACCGGGGACATTGAAATCCGACGAGAGTGTTTCTTTCCAATTGATTTCCATCATGAGATTCTCGGCTTCGCGCATATAACCGTCTTTTCCGATTAATTGGCCGTTCGTTATGAAAGCACCTAAAGATTCGCCGTTCGGCAAGAATTTGCCTAGCCGCCATTTTCCTTTCTCGTTATCAAGCCCGTAAATGATACTTTTATCGTTGATTTTAGAGTTTTCAGGTAACCATGTCATCATAGAATTGAGCCACCATTCCCAGCTCGAATATTGCTCGCTCGAGTTGAGTTTCTTCGATTGCTGGACATCACAATTTGGGCAGGAATCGTTCAACGAAGGAATATCAAAGTCTTGAGAGATTTGCGAGTCTTCGGGAGGACTCTCAAGGTCACCGATTCGCGAGGGTCCCGAAGACATTTGTTGGGGACGCGTGAAGTTCGGAGCTCGGACGTCTCTCGGCTGAATCGCTTGTCGGGGAGCCAATGACGTTCCTGGCAATTGACTCGCCACCAAAACTGATCCTAACAATGTCACTAAACCCGCTGCGTACGTCGCCAAACAGATCGAAGACACGCTCACGAACGCGTGCACCAACGCAACCAATTGAACGTTCTCCATCAGACAAGACAACTCCGTGTACGAAAACCAACCACGCTTACGACCCTCTTTGTAAGCTATGTCCTTTTCCAACTTCCCTAGACGCTCCCAAAAATCCCGATCCTTCACGAATATCGCCCAGTCCTGTCCAAATCCACCCAACACAATTTTTTTAACATTTTTCTTCCTTGTAGAGCCGAAAAACCAATTTCCAAAACTTTTAAGAATCGATGCTCGTTCCAGAGTAAATAAAAAAAAACTCACAATTGCGCCCAGAAACTCTTTCTCCAAACGGTTTATCTCGCCGATCGTCAAGTCTCCAGATTTTGCCCATTCCATGTTGAATACTTCGTCCTCTTCTCCGTCATCGTTCAAAAATTTGCTCGCCACCATCTGCGCAAGAAATATCATCGCCATAGCGTTGATAAAACATGAAAATAATTTTTTTCTCTGTGAATATTTAGATTTAAGGAAAAACGTAATCGTTTCTCCAGGTTGACGGAAACGTGTAATAATAGGAACAATTCGTCAATCACATAACGAATTTTCTGCCAGAAGAATGGTGCAACGGTTTCCGCATGATTTTATGGGTCGAGGATGTCAAATTATTAGAATTTGGAAAATTCCATACCAGAGAGACCAGGAAGAGCTCTGACGGAGCGACTCTGTGCAAATATTCTGGATTGCAATCCTTTAGTCTTTCCAAATACAAAAGGGCGAGCACCAGGGAACAGGGAGAGACGCAGGCGTTTCTTGATATTCTACCAGCTTCCTCAACGTCTAGACGCTCCAAGGTCAGACCGCCCTTCACTTCGGTAAAGAGTTCCGCCGCAAACTCTGCAGGGAAATGAAAAGGTCGATAAATGTTGAATTTTTTTTTTCCTTTTTTTTTTCAAGACATTTTCAGGTTTTACCTGTGACCGGCAAACTCAAACGATCTGTCATGGGCAGTCTTGAATAGTACAGAGATTTTGTTATGCGGCTGAGAAATGCATCATGGTCGCCCATGCTCTGGAATTAAAAATGTCAAAATGATATGAATGGGGGAATTTTCTATCAGGCCGGAATGAATTTTCTCAGAATTGGTTAATTATCGAGATTTTTTGGGTAATTCTTAATTGGTTTGGAGCGTTTTCCGCATTCTGCAAAAATTTCTATCGAATACGTTAAACATGTGGGGGCCTGCATTTTTAAAGGCTCTTAGTCAACGTGTTTACGGAGGATCCCCAATGCATTGATCAATCAATCAGCACGCTGACCGTGATCGGGTGCCGGATCCGGTTTCACAAGATTTTTATTTTTCGACTAATTATAACTATTACGTCGTAATTCGAGTAAAATTCCTTGTTAGGCATTGGGAGAAATGTTTATAGGTTATTCATGCGATCAACAGCTGTCCTAGTTACCTTTAACTTCGCGGACGAGCGATTTCCTTTCGATATATTAGTCATGATGTTTCCTCCTTCCAACTTCTTCTGCCTAATGATCCTGAGGTTATTTATATTTTTGTTTTATGTATCACGACGATTTTTCACTAATTCCGCGAGATTCTAACGCGGATATCAACGCGCAACGGAACTCGACGCCGACGTAATGCAAATGTGCGATATAACACTTTTGATATGTGTGTGACCGTGTGCGCTGTTGAGAATTTGAATCCAAGCTCAACGACGTGCGATGCTTATTCGCAGAAGGAATCAAATCTTATCATAATGACCTTTTATTTATTCAATTTGTTGTTTTATTGATTTTACAAAATAAAAAATTGTCACGAAGTCTTGGTAGCAGTTTGTTATCTTATCAGCTCGGAACTTTCATTGAGCGACATCTGTTGCTGACTGGACGTGGAAGAGTGATTGTTATTGAGTTGAAAGTTCAACGGTTGGTATATAGTTCTGTTTCTCCAAGGTCAAAAGGATTACGAAAATGGCGCCATTTCTGGATAAACGTGTGTAAAATCTCAATCAAATTTCTCGTCTCATTTATTCAATAAAAATTTAGTTACACAACTGGTTTGCAGAATTTGGCTTGAATCCAAACTCTGTACATTCTCAATTGTTTTCCACGGTTAACTTGTAATCGCTTGTCGATGATGTTCTGTTTCCCAATGAAATTGCAGCTCTCGAATGCATCGCGAATCTCATCTACAACACACAGTACGATGTTCACACATTTTTCCTTCGACGAATATATCGCGATCGATTGAACCGATAAATATTTCTAGTGTTGTGTTCACCTTGCGTAAAAAAGTAAACTCTCGTGCCATCTCCGCGAGCGTAGAAGTTGTCAGACAAGCAACGGCCCTTTTTAAATCTCAATTGCGCCAGATCGTATCTCCCGTAATCCCGAAAAAGGACTAACCCCCCCGGTTTGAGATATCGATGAATTTGCTGGATCACGTGCTTCATCCTGTACATTATCGTTACAAAGTGAATAAAGAATTTTCAATTCGCCTTTTTTTCGTTTTTTAACTACATTTTTCATACTTTTCGGGATTGATGCTGCTTAATACGAAAATTAGAAGCACGATGTCCAGGCTTTCTGCCTCAAACGGTGGCTCCCAATTTTCTTGTGTGACGTCGAGCACAAATGCCTTGCACCTTCAAAAAATGCCGTATAAAAATACCCCGGGGACGATAATTCGAAAACCACGTTTTTCTAGAAGTCCACTTACCTGGACTCGTCGTATTGTGCATTTTGTTGCAAAATTTCAATCGCTGTAGGAGAAAAATCACAACCGTATAAAAATAAATTTGGACTCGGATCATACATTAAAATAGGAATTATAGTGTTTCCGACTCCACAGCCGATCTCCAATATTTTCCTATCACTGAGCTTTGATGTATCGATGATTACTGTTTCACTGGAAGGCTCATCATCATTTTTAGTGTCCGGGAAAATTCTAACCGGTCGATCAAAATCTTGGCTGACTTTTGCAGGCGCTAATTCTGCAAATTCGGTAAAGAGCCAGTGTCTGTCTTTGAAAAACCTGCAGGAATAGATTTTTAATTTGAAAAACAAGGTTTCTTCGAGTAATTGTAAAAATTCGAGTGGAAATGAATATTTTTGAGGATCAACGAATTTTTACCTGTTTTGATGAATTCCGTAGAATTTATCCCAATACTTGTTCGCATCTTTTTCATATTTTTCGATGTCCTCTGATGGTGCAGTTTTCGAAGAATTCTCGAGGACTTTTTGCTCGGCGAGATTTTGTTGTGTCTCGTCCCAAATAACATTGTCCCTAAATAATTAATAATAGGGATAAGAAAAAATCCATGGGACAAGAAAACAAACTGAAGCACGTGACAAAAAATAAAAGAAAAATAAATCAAAGCCACACTTGACAGTGTATTTGAGGTTATGTTTTCTTTCCGATGTTGCATTTGATAATAACAATGACATTCCTATCATTTACGAATTTTCCATACCAAGCATTATGCTGAAAAACATTATCGTCTTCATTGAGGGTCCGATTTCCAAATTGCGGTCTTTTCGCCTCTTCATTTTCGACTGTTGTATCGTTTGTTGGATCCGCCATTGTAAACACTTTCGAGATTTTTAGAACGCGTCTATACGAGCAATTGAGGCTCGGACTTGGAGATTCTACCGTTTCGCGTCTAGTTTTTTGATTCATGTGCATTTCTTATGACGTCACGGTAGTCTCTCCCTAATCTGGGAGATAAATTTAACCCTTTGAGTGCATACTGGGTCATCTAGACCTCAACAATATTCTGTAACCGTTTAATAAATTCGGGGCAGTAAAATATGGAGAATTTACTCCAAAAGACGTTTCTCTAAAAAACCAAAAATGCTCATTTGCCGGGATACGATGAGACGAATGCCTTGGATCAAAATCACCCTCCAAATTTTGGGCATGTGGAAAATGTTGTAAAAAAAAAGTTAAAATCCTTAAACTCATGTTTATTGTTCATATTTGGAAATTACAGTCAACTATTGTATTACAACGTAAAATAAAATATAAAAAAAAGAAACTTTTACAGAAACGGATTTGAAATCGTAATTATTGTGGAAATTCAATATTTGCAGGTGACTATGCGTCGTTTTTGTAAACGTAGTTTTGCCAATATATTTTCGAGGCTATGTCTCGACCTACAGTAACATTTTATGAGAAAAGATGAACCGGCTTTGGAATAGGGTGCAGGATAGGGATTATTTTCCGGCTGTGAACTTGGACAGGGCTTCCAATAAACTGATGTACGCTGTGTGCTCGTAATTCGTGCTGAGCTCGATCAAGTTCTCAGCAAATTCGTTAGAGATGCCTTTCTCCTCGAGATAGTTCATTAGCAAATCGTACAGATACTGCAACAAATAGAAACAAAGTCAATAAAAAAATGCCCCGAAAATTTTTGCGAAGTCTTCAAAAAATGATAAAAAAATATTGCTGAAAAGAAAATATCGAATTTTTTTCCTTACCCCATCGATAACTTCTCCAGCTACGGCATACACTTTGTCATTGTGTTCTCCTTCGTACAGAGTGATTTCGTCAATGCCGAAAATATCGTCTGGAAAAAATTCAATTAATTACCCACTGTTAATAAATATTTCTACATTATTATATGATAATAATAACAACAATTATAATTGATTATAAATGTTCAAAAAATAATTCTAAATATTATAAATATTATTTTTATATATCATTTTCTTTGTATACTCTTTTGGACTTTTACGATCCCTTCCCAATAATAGTTATAATAATTATAACAATCAATAATACATTATTTTGATAAACAATGCGTTCCTGCATTATTTTTCTGTAAAATCTTCGGATATCACTTTGCCACGTGAATTTTTTAACAAATTCGTTAAAAAATCATTAAAATGTGGCAATTTATTATTTTTCCAAAGCCTAATTATCAGAAAGACTTTGAAGCGTCGATCTGTACTCAAAACTTTGGTAAGTTGAGAAAAACGGCAAGAGGAATGGAGAACGAGACTTACTGTATCCTTCGTCAGCACCGGACGATCCTGGCTCGTTATTGAACGAACACGTGAATCCCAGGGTCTGGTTTCCTCTTTTAATGTCAATGGAAAAGTTTGGCTTGCTCTTCAACTCTCCGACGTCTGGTTTGTCGTCTTGTGGGTCGATTTCTGGCTCGGCCTCCGTATCGACGGTGTGATTGACGATGAAGGCAATGGTGATTCTGGAAAAATCGACCTTGAGCATCTCGGGAGAAAGGAACAAGAGGATTGGAGGTTTTTTTGTAAATAAAAAACATCATGTCATTTTTTCTGATGGTCCGTTAACATCCTGTACGACGGACAACCTTTCGGCATTGAAAAAACGTTTTTATACTTTTTTAAAAACTTTTTACTCAACCCTTTGGCATTATTATGAAGTAAAAAGTTGAAAAATGATTTTATCTATCGATGTGAGAAGAGAAAAAAATTTACTTACGTTTCATCGTCTTGTTTCTTGACAAGGGTTACATTGGCTCCGTCCAGGGAAACGGAAAATCCACCGACATCGGTAGGGATGGTTTTTAGTTTCTGTGCTTTTTTTTCTGCGACGATTTCCTCGGCCAGGAATTCGACCAATTCTTTTTCGGCTGTGGGGAAAAAAGGAACAGTTCATGCGTGTCGAATGCGAATGCGTTGAGGGCGATTTCGGTCGAAATATATCGAATCAGTCAATGACAATGGTCGAGAAATGAAGGAGAATTGGTACCTTTAGTGTGGGCTCCTTTGCAGGTTCCGCAATTGCACAAACTCGATGGTTTGTGAATTTTCAGCGTGGTTAGGGGTGCGGTAGCCGCCGCGATTTCGTTGCCGGTGCGGTTGCACATGTTCCAAATCGAACGGTTAATTTGGTTCTGTACTCCTTGCGATGTTTTCATCCCGACAATCGGCGAATTAACTAAATTCTTCATCGCCCCGCTGCGCAATGCGTTTCTAACAATGCCGCTCATTTTTTCACTTGATCAACTAATGCGAACGAAGAAATTCGACTTAGTATAACTTCTTCGATGCCGGGACGATTCTGTTCACGAGCACGAGCACACGCTTTCGGATCTTTCCGGACGAATACTATTACGTCACGCTCCCTTCGCTCTCGTGCCTACTCGGTTGGTCAAGATAACATTCACACCGGACTTCCGGCTTTTAAATTCTGCGATTTCTTGCCTATATGCCATGCTTACGCGCGAAGAGCGCGAAAGATGCGGCTTTTGTCGCAAGAATTTTTCTCCGCTCCAGGGTCCGTCACGGGAAGTTAATTTTGTTGGTTTCCACTAAATAAATGTTTTTTCAATTTGATACTTCGCATTTGAATTGCATTGCGCTACTCGTCGCGCACCTAACGGTGATGATTAGAATGAATAATATTCATTTTCGCTTTCGCTGGCTGTTCCTACTTCTCACCGCAGTGCCGTCGATTTATTTTGCCGTCCGTCGACTCATTGTTGTTTGTTGTTTTGGTATTTGCTGTGTTACTGTTCACCGCTATTCGCCGTACCGCGACAAATGCGGGAAAAATGTTATCTCGAGTTGGTTTGAAATACAATCGAGGTTGCTGGAAACTGGACGAGCAAGCCAAAGGTACAATTACGTATATCCAAATTTCCCCATTCACAACGCAAACCTTAAGCGATTCCCAAAATCATTCGACTCTCTGTCGAATTTACGTCATTCTGCCAGAATGTACGAGAAATTTTCTATTGGCACCAGGAAATTTCTATATTTAGCATTTGTACAATTCGATGCAATTTCGTAACGTGCGGCTAAGTTAAAAAAAACTTTTCTACTGCGATGTACCGCCCCCTTATTTTCCTCCAGTTTGCATGAAAAAAAGTCGTCCATCCGTTGACTAAAACGTGTCCAGCGATGTGTAAGCCAATTGCCTAAAATTATCGAATGTTTTCGTCAAATTGAACGCTCCCTCTGACTAAAGGCTCCGACAAATTTGCTTACAGCTCTCTACATAGACATCGAAGCAGACGAAAAAGATGACGAGATCGCAATGTACAGTTGTTGGGACCAAACTCCAGACATATTGCTGGAAGAAATATTTTCGTACTTGACAATGCGTGAGCGTTATTATGCCTCCCTTGTTTGCAAATCTTGGTACAGAGCGTTCAAGCTGCAAAGAGTTTGGGACAGATTTACTCTGGAGGACACAACGCTGACCAGAGGGAAATTCAATTATTACAGCGGCTGGCAATACGTCCTTGACCACATGAGAACCTCCGCTTGTCTCAACAAAGTTGGCAAAAATTTCCGTTCTCTCGTCTTTGAGCCAATGCTCAATTTCTACAATCTCTATGAATTCATGAACATGGTCTCTTGGTACACCGAGAAACAAGGATGCGACAATCTCTCAGTTGCCGGAGTCGGAACCAATATCCGTCATCTAAGGTTCACCTTTCCTTGCAACATGGCCAATCGCGACGATCCCGAACGCGTTCGGCTCTTTGGCACGGGTGGAAAACTCTTGGAAGCTCTCAAACGGCTCACAAGAAATCTGACCAGCCTCAAGTGCCTCGAATTCATCGATCTCATGCTCGATAGCAAAGAAGCTTTACATTTACTCGACGATTTGTGCAATAATTGCGGACAAACTTTACACAAATTAGTCCTCATCAATGCCACCAGATTCTACTGTCCGCTTATTCATATCGGAGTCTTCCTCAATCTTAAAGTGAGTTCTACTGATCGTTGGGATCGATACCAAGAAATTCATGTCATTCGCAACGATTTTTCGCGAAAATATTGAATTCGATCAATTAGATACAAATTATTGAGCTAAAAAAATACGATTTTTTGTCTGAATGGATTATGTTTGAATTTGAAATTCTCTCTTGTCTACTGCTCTTAAGGTTCTTGTCGTGAGTCCACAAAACATTGACGAGGACGTGCTCGAACTCCTAGGCTACACGAAATTGGAGCATCTCCATGTATTACAAAATCGTTACAGTCCCATGGATGCAACGATACAACTGGTAATTATGCTAAACAATTCTACAAGTGCGAACCTCTTATAAGTACATATTGAGTCAATATGGCCCAAGAAGTTTTTGTAAAATTGATTTCGTAGTAATTTATCAATATTCGTGGCCCTAAATTGATTTTTTGACGAAAACAAAAATTAAACCCCAAAACATTCGTTGCCCTTCAATGCCAAACAATCGGTGACAGAAAATTGTTGGGTCAAAACGACCCACTATAAACTCGAAGGGTTAATACGAGCAAGAAAACAAAAAATAATTCGATATTTTGTATGTTTATCAGCCCAAGAGTTCCACTTGGTCAAAAATGCGCAAGAGCAATCCCCACCTGAAGGTCCATTTTGAAGTAGAGTCCAACAAACCGTACAGTACGATTTTACCGATTGACTTATCGGACGACAGTTGTGTGCCGTGTCATAGCATCGTCCTCGACAACCCAACAATGCAGGTTTGAACAATCGATCAATTCAACGAAGATGGCTACATACAACAATGTTGCCATGTTAAAAGCATAGCAAAATTCCAAGTTATTAAAATTTGATGAAATTTTGTGAGCATACTCTTTAGTATTAAATATAAATATACAAATTTTTTAAAGATTTTTCTTCTACATAGTTTTCGAATAATTGAACCTTCAGAATTTATACGCATAAGCACAGGATTCAGATATATATTGGTATATATTTTGCATACGGTAAACTCAAATTATTCGACAACTATGCAGACGAAAAATAGAAAAAAAAATTCCATCGTATTTGATTGTAAAAAATATGATCACGAAATTTTATTAAATTCTTGAAAAAAAGAAAAAATCTAAAAACTAGAAATTTTTTTTATTATTATTGAACTCTAAATTCAAATTTATTAAATAAAAAATTAAAATCATATTGTCATATGTCGCAAACCTCCTCAATATTTCCAGACGTGTTTTCATCATCGAACGCTCATTCGACGAGTTCGAATCGGTTATTTCTCTCTGAACGTGCACCAAAATATTTTCAGGTATCTTCATCGACTGTAATCGCCCACGGTGCACATTTCAGTTCGACGTTAAGGGTGTACGCGTTGAAAGGTCTGTCGAGGTATTACCTGCACAAAAACTTTACAAAAAGACTGGACGAGGCGCTAGTGGGATTGTGCAAAATGTGTCCGAATCTTCACACATTGGTAGCCGGTTTTTGCCTTTGAAAACAAATCAAATGAGTTTACTATTTGTTGTTTCCATTTCCTCGTATAACGGCAACAACGCCGCATCTGTAACGCTCTTTAGTGCGTGTTCCGATACACGGAGCAGCATGCGCCAAGTTTTTATGTGAGTGGCTTCGATCCTATAAACAAATTGAATCTTAAATCTCCCTCGCACAGTTTATCTAATTTTTGCATTTCTCCTCACGTGTCACGGCCTTTTACGAAGAACCTTGATGCTTTTCCGACATCGTTGACTAATAAATTTCCCATTTTCTTGCGCTATCTCTGTTGGTTTTTTTTCCATCTGCGTTTTTTTTTCTCGATTCGTGAATTCCACGTTCTTCATTTTTCTTAATAAATTTCCGAGTCTCATTCCAGATGATTCGGGACAAAATTTCAACGGCGACGATCCTCCAAATCGTCGCAACAGCAAAATCATTGCGATTTTTGTACGTACGACGAAATGTGATACTCAAACGTTGTGACCGGAACTGGGGCAACGTTACGGATTGGACAGAAGAAAAATATCAATGGATCAAAATCAATAGTCGCTCGTACGAAAACACAGAACGAGAAGTTTCTAAAATATTGGGCTACCGATGGCACATGCTGTCTGAAAAAGAATTCAAGAATCAGGTCGTCAGTTTGCACATTTGAGCTTTATCCAGGTAACGAAAAAAAAAACAATAAATAATATTTAATGGACTCCCTAACTAAAATAATGAAAACCATCATTAACCCTTCGAGTGCACGCCTAGAAATACATACTGGGTCAATTTGACCCGAGGCGCTCTTCGAATCGTTTCATTTCGGTAAATATGCATTTTGTATTTTTTTTTAATCGAATTTATTTATTTATAAAATTATTTTTAAACGTAAAGGAAAATTGAATGCTACAGAATCGGAGATGGAAAATTGTCGGGTCAAAATGACCCAGTGTGTACTCGGAAGGTTAAAGATTGAGATAAAATAATAATTTTTATTTCATTCATTCAGGACGGCGAAGGAAAATGAAAAATTCGGAAGTCAGACTCGAGAAGAGGATGAAAAAAGTGACCAGAACGATAATGGACGATTTAATTGAATTTTCTCCTCTTGGGTCTCGACGAAGAGGAAAGTGGATTGAAAAATTTCAATCTAGTCTGGAGCTCATAATCACACCTCGTTTATTAATATTCAATTTACATCGATTACTATTTTTCACAGTGTTTCATCCATTAACTTTAAACGAAAATGCCGAATATAATAAATGAACGAACTTTATAAAAAGCGAAATCGCGTCGTTGCTGTAACTAACAAAAAAAATCGAAACTCCTAATTTATCAGTTTTCAAAAGAGGCCTCATTTATCAAAAGTAAATCGCAACTCGAGAATTTTGATTGAATATTTAAACAATCGACGAAGAACGCCGAAAAAGACGTTTTCCGAGCTAGTTATGTACAAAACCTAATTTGCAGCGTTTCTACGTGACGGACGGTTGCTAAAACTCGACGAATTTAACTGCCCCGTCGAAAACTACCGTATTTTCCAAAAGTCAACATTAACAATCCGTGGGTTCGACTAAATCAACGAAAAATCATGAATCGCGTTTCCGGACGCGTAAACAGAGCAGGGCATTGAATATTATCTCGGGCTAGTAACAATAAATAAAATAATTCAAATATTTGTTATTCATGATTGGAATATGCGAGGAATATATTGGAAAAAAGAAAAAAAATAATATCGATTATCGAAAAGTTTTAAGACATTGCCGCTGAACGTTTGTCGCGATTTTTGTTCCGTTGGATAGTCCGAGCCTTGAACGCGGCCGCGTTCATCAACGTCTGAAAAGCAAACAAATTATATATAATTATTTATTATTGATCAATTATTAATGTATAATTCATTAATTAATTTTAATCATAAATTTAATTAATAATTATAATTATAATTATGATTATTTATAATTTTTTTATCGTTTCAATCAATCAGCGAGAACTTTTAGGGCCAACGCAAATGGCCCTAAAAGTTCTCACGTACCCTCTCGAGTTTGCTGGTCTTTTGAGACGACGGCGCTGCCATCGCTCTGCTGCCAAGTTGGAAAATTTCACGGAGAAGCAAATTTTCAGCGAGATGAATATTTATGCCTGGCCCGAGAAGACGACAACAGGCGTTGTATTGCGTCCGGGCACACCATCCTTCCAAGTACAAAACTTCTTGGCCAAATCTTATGTTAGTCTCAGGCACGATGTCCTCCTGGATACGGAGCAAAAACGTTGAGGGTCACGAATACGACTCAAAGTGATTATTCATAAAAATTCACTCTGAAATTAATCATGTCGATGTTCGTATCGATGGGATGCAACGACAATCTGTTTTTCCTAGAGCAGAGCTCGTAAATATTTAGCAATATTTGGTCTGGACAATGAAACGATCATCTCGTGCGATCCAAAAACGAAATCGACACGAAAAATGTCGAAAATTTACAAAATTCAATAAATAATTAATGGGAAAAGGATTTTTCGTTCAATCTCAACGTTGCAAACTTCAGAGTCATCTGAAATCATGACGTTGAAGTTTCCATCGTTGGAATGCAACGGAATTTATTTTTTTCTTTCCCAAAGCTCGTTAATTATAATGAAATTCTATTGTGAGGATAAACCGATCAATTTTTCGTTCCAGAAAATAAATTGGCTCGAAAATTTCCAGATAATTAAAGAAAAAAGTATTTTTCGTTGCATTCCAACGTTGCGAACTTCAGCAAAGCTCTGAAATCACGTAATTACCTCGATGTAACGCAAAATATCGCGAAAACTGGCCCGCTGTTGTTTGCGATCTTTCTTAGCTCTGTATTTGTTGGAATCTGTGGCCAGGTCTTTAAGTACGTCGACGAGTTCGAACGCCCACTCCTGTTCGTAATCTTCGCTAATATCTCGGCCTAACTCGAATATAACAGCGAGAGCTTCTCCTGCTGATAGACGCACGTCCAAGTGCGGTGATTCCAAGAGCTCGCGGAGCCTCGCGATCGAACTAAAAGAAAATAACAAACAAAATTGCTCTATTGTTTGTCTCGCATCATGTGAATCATTGTTTTTTCTCCGCAATAATATTGAGATACGTACGGCATATAGTTGTTGGTTTTGCTGCTCGCTAACATGTTGTAAATATCCGATGAACTCATAACGGTGAGTAAGAGGGTCCAAGAGGATAATGCAGCTGCGTGAAGCGCCGCCAAATCTGCTGATATCGTGGCGACTGCACCGTTTCCCTTCAAATAAGACCCGGCGAATATCGTCGATAACAGCTGCACGATATCCACCGTATCCCCCGCGTCGTTTCCAGAGAAAAATTGATTCATACTCAAGGCCCAGCAGCACTGTATCAATAATTCACAAGATTTATAGTTCGACGAATCATGTATCATATTATTTTTATGATGCTGAAGTTTGCAACGTTGGAATGCAACGAAAAATATTCATTTTTATTGATAATTTGTTTAATTTTCAAAACTATGCAAATTTTCGAGCTGATATATTTTTATGGGACCAAAAATCGATCATTTTATCATGACAATTGAATCCTCATTATAAATAATGACCTTTGGCTAAGAAAAAAACGAATTTCGTTGGATTCCAACAATGCTAATTTTAACTTCATGTTATTATCATTATTATTATTATTATTATTATTATTAACCCTCCGAACGTTTTCCATTTAATGGCAAATAATGTCTGGTAATTTATTATTCTTTGCCGTTGAAAAATTAATTTAGAGCCATAAAATGTGAATAATTTACTACAAAAAATGAATCTATAGGAAAATAAATAAAAAATTGCATATTTAACGAAATAGAACGATTGGAAAGACGCTTTGGGTCCGATCGACCCAGCAAGCACACATAGGACTTGTGCATTCGGAGGGTTAATACAACGCAAACTTATTATGCGCTCTCGAATATGGACAAATACATACCTCGGCTCTGGCATTGTTCGAGGCAGTGTTATCATTGGCAATGAAAGTTAGAGTCGATTTGAGGTCCTTGCAAACAATTTCGGCGCTGTCGAAAACTCCCAGTTGTACGCAAAGCAAAGTGCTGAGTCTAGCGGCCGTGCATCGTTCATCGCTGCGTCCTTTTTTCAAGCCCCGTTCGACGCAATCGGTAATAGTCATTTTGCGATCTTCTACAAAATCCGGAATGTACTTGATGGCAAAGATTTTTTCCACTCCGTTGAAACACGACGTCCTTCCCTTGGCACTTTTCTGAGTCAAGCCATCAATGGCCTCGCGCAACTTGTCCTCAAACACCTCCTGCTGGGACAGTTCCTCTATGTCGTTGTCGTTGGCCACATCCTCAGCTGAAACGCTACATTTGTCCGATTGGCCGCTTATGATGCTAGCTGCGTCATTGTTGCTGGAATCATCGTCGGAGGTCGTCTCGGCACGTTTCCCGTGGCCGTGACCTGACGAGGACACACATTTGTAGAAAAATTGCATTGAACGGAGCAAAACATCGTTCGAGAATTTCTGTTCCTTTTGATCGTTGCAATTTTCGCATTTTACTGTTCAATTTGTGGAGGGAAGCTCCGGAAACGTTTGGAACGATCTTTGAACATATGTGTCTGGGAGCAGACAGAAAAGAGGGGGGGCGATTGTTGTTTCTCCTCGTGCAATGGCACAATTGAGTGCAACAATTCGTCATCCATGATATTGGTCAGAAATTATTCTCAGAAAGTAGATAAGGAGCAAAGAGACGTCACAGTTTGGAGATTTTTAGTTGAAAAGAAAAAAGAGCGTTGGTAATTGTTGGATCGAAAGTCTCAAGGTAAGAGTGGCAATGGACGGAGATAGAATTACATTTGATTGCACAATCGTTTGAAGTAATAGGTCGTACGAGTTTGAGGTTGACGTATATCTATATCTTAGTGGGCTTACCTGACTTTCCTCTTCTCCCACCTTTGCCAGGCATGCTTCCTTATGTATTTTGCGAACGCTTTATTTCCTTTTTTCTATCTCTTTTCTTAATTGCACAATTGATACTAATATTAATTTAGCCGAGGATCAAGATGGTAAATGTCTGGCACTATCGAATATCGTTCGTATTCTGAATCCACTGCACGTTATTTTCTTTAAAATTCGGTTGAAACTCATTAACATGATGCGAAAAATGTAAAAGCTTCAAAGCATACACTTCGAGACTGCCAGCGAGAGGCCTTCTCGTCAGCGGCGCACTGGACTATTTCGGCTGGTCCAACGAGGGATCACGGTGTCGACGATGATGGCGATGACGACAGCGACCCCCACCCCTGTACGATACGCGCAGCGTGTTTCTCGTCACCGTGTGCGGGTATTTTATCCCCCACAACGTCACAACGATCTACTCTTCGATTCAACTTTCGTGTATTAATCTACGTGCGCTTGTCCGTTGTGCGCCGAGTCAACCCTTTCGCACTGCGACGAACTTTCACGAATACTTCCGGAAAATAACGAACTTTGGACAAGCTTGAGCACGCGGCAGACACATGCGCCGCGCCGCCGCGCCTGTCACGCTCTTTGTACAGTCTATCCAAAAATACTTGTCCAGCCTAATTCGAGCTGCTGATTAGCAGCCGATACGATTAAATAATCCTCGCGAGCACCGCACAGTATTATTTTTCGCGATTTATCGCAACTCCGTCCGATAATTATTCCCATTAAATATTCGCTACTCCTACGATGTAAGACAGTTCTCAAAAAATCTTCACCTCCGAACCGGCTATACGTTCAGACCGCGGATTCGCTCGCTTTGCGAACACGCACGCCTGTTTTGAGATATCTACTTTGCCAACAGTAGAAAATATCAGAATTCAGAGGACTCTTTAGTTCCCATCAGTTGCATGATAAAACCAACTGATCTTCGGGTAAATAGGAGTTGGAGCTCGAATTAAAAAACGTCGTGCCTGGCGTCGTGCCCAAAATTACGAGATCTTATAAAAATTAGCACACTATTGTTGATTATGCGTCGGCTATAATAGTATGCCTCGTTATTCAATTAATTAATACGGGATATTCATTATTTTTGTGACTAAAAATTCAAATCTAGTTGAACATAAAATTTATTAATACGAAAAATTCGCATTTTTTTCTGACTAAAAATTCAAATCGTTCCAATTCAACATAAAAATCATTAATACAGAAAATTCGCATTTTTTTCCGCCAAAAAATTCATATAGTTCCAATTCAACAAAAAAATTCATTAATACGACAAATTTATTTATTTTTCGACCAAAAATTCAAATCCAATTCAACATAAAATTTATTAACACAAAAAATTCGCATTGTTTTTTCTCCTAAAAGTTCGAATTCAATAAAAAAAAAAAAAAAACAAAAAACGTTTGCCTGATTTGAAATTCGTGTTTTCGTAACTACGGAATTCGATCACGATAAATCTTGACATATGTAAATGAAAATAATTAATGCAGTTGGATGTTAATTCGCAAGTTATTTATCGGGATGATTATTTGATGAGTTTTTGCAACATTAACAAGACAAGGAATAATGAGTTAGTAATTATTTAGCTCGGAGGTATCGAACAAGAGTCCCAACGTGACAAATCCATGCGGAAAAAGTTTGAAATATGATTTTTTTGTGGTTTACGTAAATGTGCTACGTCACGTACGACTCCCACTCGTAGTGGGGCGAGAGTCGCGCGTCTGTTCGGCGTCGCGAGGCCGGTATTTCTCGAGTGTAGCGCATGCTGAAAAGCTCGTCCCTATTGATCGTCGCGACGATCGGCCGACTCCTTTCTCTCTCCCTCTCTCCCTCTCTTCGCTTCACTCTTTTCGTCCCTTTCGATCTCTCGCTTCCTCCCTACGTTTCCACCCTTCATAATCAGACCGAGACTCGAGAGGCAACAGTCACGAGCGAGACGTGAACAACCGGTGTAGAAAAATAAAAAGTGCATTTGACCAAACAACATCGGAATTTGCGAACTTCGTACGAATCCTCGTAAAGCAATCAAGACGAAACGAAAAGCAGCTTTTCTTCCCGGTCATCCCAACCCCGCGCGAGTGCCTCGTCCTCTTATCCCCAAAGCTCCAAAAAACATCACACGACATCATGGCTATCTTTTCCACGTCCAGGGAATTCTTCCTATTGTGTAAGCTTCGAATTATCACATAAATTTACATTTTTTATCGTTCCATTCTCATTTTACTGTGTTCGCGGATTCAAATTTTTTTCTTTTTTTTCTTTCGTGCACGTTCAAATTACAATTTATTCATCTTTGCAATTTGGATCGCAAATAATCATGAAAAATCATCATTTTTTCAGATTTTCATTGAAAACGAATCCTCTCGTTCGTTCGTTCGGTGATACGACCATTTTTTTTCTTCTATTTATCATTTTTTTCGATTTATTTTTTCGTTGATCCAGTATTTTGATTCGATTTCATTAATAAAATTGAAGCTTAATGTCGAATCACGAATTGTCACATAAATATGCATTTTTTATCGTTTATATTATTGCTCCATTCTCATTTTACTGTGTTCCCGGATTCAGAGACTTTTTTTTTCGTTTTAGACACCGATTTATCGTACGCAGTGATTTTTTCTCTGAACCCGAACTCTGTGCACGTTGAATTTTTTTTTCCTCCTATTTTTTCACTATTCAATCGCCTTTGCATTTTACATCGCAAATAATAATGAAAAATCATGATTTTTTCTGATTTTCGGTCAAGACAAATCCTCTCGTTCGTTGCTTCGGTGATTTGACAATTTTTCTTTCAATTTCTCAACTTTTCCATTTATTTTTTTGTTCATCGAGTAGTTTGATACGATTTAATTAATAAAATTGAAATTAAATGTCGAATCACGTGATGGTTACTCAATTTTTTGATAAATCGATTTTTCCCCATCCCTGTTAATTGTTTTTTCCCTCATTACGATAATTAATCGTAATAATAAATTTAAAAATATTAATTTTGGTACGAATTTGTGACTTTTTGAAAAAATCTATTCGAGAGACTATTGGAGAGAGTATATGCGAGTGAATCATTAGTAGAGTAAGTGCTCAAGTTATCTGTTATCAAAAGTAATCGAGGAAATATCCTTGGCCTGTTGAAATCGTCGTAAAGGTTGCATAGTGAGCACGGCCTTGAGCATACCTGCATCTGTACCTACACCGACTCCCTGGCAGCTCGATGAACAACCACGTTTCACCACGAGCCCATCCAAAAGATCAATCGTCCAAATCGTATCCACTTCGACGACGAAATTGCCAGTGGTGAGTTTATTTGACTGTTGAAGTTTCAAACATGGAAAATTGTAGAAGTGGCCAGGAAATCGCACTACCGATGGGTCTGAGGGACCCACA
The DNA here is from genome assembly GCA_030522525.1 of Campopleginae sp. 14b. Lineage (NCBI taxonomy): Eukaryota > Metazoa > Arthropoda > Insecta > Hymenoptera > Ichneumonidae > Campopleginae sp. 14b. The sequence goes on from JAPYYS010000269.1 coordinate 74,075, forward strand.
TTTTTTGCAATTTTTCTCCATCGAGTTCGTCACATAAAAAAATAATTGAAGCTCAACGCAGATCCTAAAAAGTTTTCGATATACCGATCAATCTCTATTCACATTTTAATCACAACCCTGACGATGCTCAAGCTTGGCATCATCGAAATGCAACGAGAACTGCAAAATTTTCACAAAATATTCATCAAAAATAGTGAGCCAGACATTTTTTGCCATTCCAAAACTGAATTTTCCAAAAAAAAATCCAAAAACTACATCAATTATAAAAATAATGATTAAAAAATAATTTTTTCTTTTTTTTATAACAATGCAAACGTCAGGATCGTTAACTTTGTTGAAAATAATTGCACAATTATTTGTCCGGTTGTCCAGTCCATGAAAATTTAATCGAACGAGATTTTACGCGATTTTTTTTTTCTCTAGACATTATTAAAATTATTCCCGTCAATTGGAGACGCAAAATTGTGTCGCAAAGTTGATTTATTGCCAATGCAAATTTTTCATGAATGAAACGACCAATGGATCTGTAAAATTCGTAAAGCTAAATTCTCTCAGAGTGATTTGGAAATATCGAGCTTGTTTTCCAATGTCCGTCAGGGATTCGTACAAAATTACGTTTCCACGGTAGTTTTTTTTTATTTCGAAATGACAACGATTCGTTTTTTTGTCAATTAAAAGTCAAAATTAAAAAAAAAAAAATTTTAATTTAAAATTTTTTTAATTAAAAGTCAAAATTATTGCCTCGATCACTCTTCATGCTCCTGAATATTTCGTCAGATGTATTAATGCATGCACAATCATTTGAATGGATTCCGGTTACGTGACCGACATTTCCACGGATTCCATGACGAGGGAGTGTGTAAACGTGATATATCGTCTGCTGCAATTTATCCTTTTTTTTTTCTTCTTATTCGTCGTGAGTACTCGAAAGGCTCTTTACGTGGGGCCGATATTTATATGGGTCCCCGTGGGTGGCCACACCTACGCAAAGCACAGTTTGTTTCTCTCCTTACAAACCCTGCTCCGACTCATATATCTAACCTTTTCTACAATGTAAAACATATATATGTATACACAGGATTGATCCTAAACCGAATACAAGAAACTTTGACATTTCCAACCAAATTTCGCGCGATTTTATCGACACGTCAATTCCCTCGTGAATATTGGATGCAATTCGAATTCCTCACCAATGTTTTTTCGATCCCGAAAAGTCCCTCGCATTTCGTATTTTAATGAAATTTTCCACAAACTCGATTTTCATCTAATTTTCATTATTTTTTCCACTGTTCCGACAATTAATTTCATTAACAAATTGTAGTTATTTTAATTGATGACTCTGCTGGCCGTCTGGATATTTCATTGTCCAGTCAATTAGCATCATTAACCCGTAGACATGACACTCTCTTTGAGATGACGTAGTGACCACACTCCTGCAAATTTGCACATCGACTTTTCAAATCTTAGTATTCCTTCGATGAATGCATGAAAGTAATCTTGGAACCATACTTTTTAGGGGTAAAATATCCTGAGTAATCGATTGTAATGATTTTGAAAATTGGAAAATGGAATTTTATGGTCAAAAAATGGCCAAATTGAAGAAAAGAATTTTGAAAATCTGTAACACTTGAAATTTTTGTGATTGCAGATTTGCACATTGACTTTTCAAAACTTAGTATTTCTTCGATTGATGCATGAAAGTAATCTTGGAACCATACTTTTTAGGGGTAAAATATCCTGAGTAATCGATTGCAATGATTGTATGCTTTGGGGGAAAGAAAATACAAATATATATCGCTAATTGGCTCTAACAAGGACGAAGATAAATTGCAATAATATTTTCCATGAAAGCAAGCTCGTGAAGTATTTGTATTCATATTTTTTCTCCTGGTCTTTTGAACACGTACTCAATGGAGCGATAACAACCCTCCACGATAATTCTTAATACTCCATGACATTTCGTTGATGAAAGTTCGAAATGCTCAAACAAAATACGTTCTCAGGACGACGGATGTCCATTAGACAAATTTTTGATCGATTCGTCGAGTTTTGTGACGAAAATTCAAACGATCATTAGTCCGGAAAGTCAATCAACGCAAATAATCATTCCAGCTTGATCCACGAATCAGAAAACTGTTCGAGAAATATTTTTTTGATTTAAAAAAAAAAAAATTTTTAATTAGGTAATGAATTCTAAAGTACGGCAAATCACAACGACCGAAGGGACGACAACTTTGCTCGTTACGACGACCACTCAACGGACCATATCCTCAACGAGCAAGCCTCTGTATCGCCTCAACAGCATGAATGGCCAAGCCTGCATTCTACTTCAGGTGGACGCGCTCGTTACTGTGAAGTACAGAACGAAATTGGGCGAGGAAGATGTAAGTTTATCGATTTCTCCATAAAAATGGCTTTTCATAAATAAAATCATTTTTTTAAGAAATTTCGAAATTTTCGATTTAAGATTTTTTTCTAGAAACTAGAGAGAAATTAGAAAAACTGAAAATTTAGATGAAAAATGTGGAAATTCAAATTTAAAAATTTTCGATTCAAGATTTGTTTTTTTTAGAAATTAAAGAGAAATTAGAAAAAAAACATTATAAACACTAAAAATTCAGATGAAAAATTGAAAAATTTAAATTTTAAAATTTAGGAAAATTTATTTAGAAAAATTGAGAAAATAATATATATTAAGAAATTTTGATGAATCAATTAGTTATAAAAATAATTGGATTCTCCGCGAAGAAGAAAAACGAAATAACAAATCTTCGCAATGTGGAGTACCGAGCATTTAAATGGACTTTACAAAGTGGCGATTTTTCTCATATACTTTTTCGTCCTTCTTTTATTTCTAGACAGCCAACATTTACGTACCAACTACGGCCACTGTCACGGGTAATTGCGATAGTGATGCGAATGCAGCAACAATGTCCTTGAAATGGAACGCCTTCCATCTTTCGTGGAGCTTTGCCAAGGTGAGAAAAATGAAAAAAAAAAACAAAAAAACACTTAATCCCTAAATATCGAAATTGCTCTGGAATATAAACGAGAAAATTTGGTGGTTCAGACACTTGGAGGGGAAAGATGGTACGTCGACAAAATTGAGTTGACTTACAACTCCAGCGATCGACACTTCGAACACATCGATCAGCCCAGTGAGTTTTTAATCTTGATTTTTTAATTTTTAAAAAATTTTAAAATCGCTAATTTTTTTTTTTCATTTTTTCGAATCAAATTTTACAGACAAAACCGTGAGGCTGGGTACTGGACTGAAAAACACTGCAATGATATTCCCAACCCCAGTCGGAAAGTCTTACGCCTGCGACGAAGAAGTTAACATTACCTTGACCGATGGCAAAAATTCTGCTAAGCTGTTTTTAAGGTGAGTGACGTTCGGGTCAATGCCTCTAAGAACTTTCGTCCTGATAATAGTCCGTGAGCCCCAAAATCTGTCTCGAACGAGAAAAAAAAACAAATCGAGTAATTTTTTCTAAAAAATTCTCGAAAAAATCGTGACGACAAATAACTTCGAATATAAAATCTTATGGGCTGCGTTTTTTTAGGGACATGAAGCTACAGCCTTTCAAGTTCAAGAACAACGACTTTGCGGCAGAATTTTCGTGCAAATTATTGAACGCCCAGGCGGGCAGAGACGAGACAGCTCCGGTTGCAGTTGGTTCGACTCTCGCTGCAGCGGTTTTGCTCACCATCACCGGTTACGCTGGTTATCGCTATTTCAAAGTAAAGAAGGTTAAATACGACACGATGGAGTAAAATTAAAAATTAGGAGCCGAACTATCGTCGCGTGAAAAAAAAAAAACAAAAACAAAACAAAAATTCAAAGGTAAATTTTTTTATTGTCTCCGTTGAGTTGACGATTTCCAAGGGACGCAATGAGAGCCTCGACGACCCAAAAAATCTCCTCCCAAAATTCTGTATTCGGTTGTCCTTGCGCTAAAAAAAAAAAAAAAAATCTTTCGTTTATACGTAAAAAAAATAATCGAGTAATTAACGAGTCGTGAATGATAATTAATCGAATGAATTTCATGAATTCATGAAAAACGCAAACTCCCATGGTTGTACCGATAGACTTTTTGACCCACCGTGTGAATCCTACGCGATCACTTCATCCCTCGACTCTCGTCTTTGTGCCTCAGTCCGTGTCAGGCCTTTGATTCCGAAAGCTGCGAGAAAAAAATGCAGCAATTATTTGAGAGCCCATAAAATTTTGTACAAGACATAGCACTCGTGATTATTTTTTCTCCATCATTGACAAGCTTTTTCCTTCATGCTTGCACGCTTGCGAAATATGATTCGGTTCATCGTCCACGATCCAGTCAAAAAATTTCATAAATTTCAACAAAATGTTTTTTTTGTTTACAATTTTCTGGGGGAAACGTGTTCGACCGAACGAAGTGAGAGCCTCTTGGGCAGCTGTAGATGCCAGTCGTTGCTGGAAATAATAAAAATTCGTTGAGCGTAGTTAGATCTTAGATCGTGTGAGAAGAAAAGGAATGACTTGGAAATCCTGAAAGTTGGATAGAGCGCTCGAGACGTGTGTCTCGAGCCCGATATTAAAATCCGCAGCCACGTTTCAATGTAAATATTTAAAAATGACAAAACTTTCATTTTTTCAAAATAATATACGTTGTCCCTTTGAAATTCCTTCGTCTGGGATGAACATTAACGAACGAATTGTCGCCTCGATTAGAAATCTCATTTTTGTGCAATTGGTTGAACGACTCGTTGGAGAAAAAAAATCAAATCGCATCGATAGTCGATCGAGCAGCTCATCGCGTAGCCATTAATTTTCATCATTTTAATCGTTGCTCGTGCTCGCTTCAAATCTACCAATAAAAATAATGATTTTCTTCGGTATCAGTCGATTGTATATACACGGAATTGAGTTGGTTTTATTTGCTCAATTCCACAGTCATCAACGCTGCTCGTGAAATTCCAATCGTCTCCGTTCCATCAAATATTTAGTGCAAATTATTTCGGAGCCAAATGTTGAGAAAATGGAAAGAAAATTTTTTCGAATCTCAAGTTCGAAGCTTCGTATTTATTTGTCAAAAATATCGAACGAGAATGAATATCGATTGTTTGAAAAAAATCTCATTATCGATTGATTCGAATTTATCTAAATAATCACGATTCTTTTTGTCTATCTATTCAAGGAGAATGATTGAAATGCAAATTTTCATCGAACTAATCGATAATATTGTCTAGTCGGTACGAAAAAACATATCGAAGAATCAAATGAATTTAGAAAATAAATAATTGGCCATTTCCTCCTTTCATAGGCCGAGTCTCTCGCTATCAAATCTATGAATGTGTACGTCTGTATCATAACACAGAGTCTCTGAGTCGTTAAAGTAAAAAAAAGTCGTATAATTCTTGAGGTTGAAGTTTTTTCCATCGGTATCTGGTCAGTATTTATTTATTTATTATTTCTGTAACAAAATATATTCCAAGATTTGTTTACCAGAATAAAAAGCACATGTCGAGACATCCAGTAATTTTGAGCGATTACGAAAAGTGAGAGAAACGATAAAACACACAAGTTTTTGACGATATTAAATAAGCTAAAGAATAAAATAATATTGTTGTTGATAAGGGAATGCATGTTTGATGTGTGGCTGCATATGTCGCGTATCTAACGTGCACATGTATATATACACATTATTATGACTATTCCGATATTATTATCGTTAATAATATTACAAAAAAGAAACAACAACAAGAAACGTTGAAAAATATCTATATACGCATGTACGCATTAAATTATAAATATTATATGATTATATGATATAAACCTCTGTCTTCCAAGTGCATATTGTAATATTATAAGCAAGAGATTAAAATAAAAAATCTAACACGGACACATACACGAACACGGACACGAACACGAAAATTAATAGAGAGAGAGAGAGAGAAAAAAAATCCGAGAAATATATAGACGAGTAAATATCGAGCTGTAAATATCGAAGTCAAATTCGAGAGGAAAATGGTAAAAGTTTGCAATGGAGAAAAAACTTTGGGAGAAAAAAATTAATCAAGATCGATTGGTCTCATAAAAAAAGAGAAATAAAAGAAGAAAAAAAATTATTTCGTCGAGGTATCGACGTCTCACTATAGATCACTGAGTGTTTCTCGTCGTTTGTTCGCTGAATAATTATTTTGCATTTTATGTAACTGGATAAAAAAAAATTCATCCAAAAAATCGAGCTGGAAAAAAGGCTTTTCTCAATCGACACGAACGAACTTTCTGGATTATTTTAATAAAAAAATCAAACATTTATTTCCATGAAATTATGAACAATTGTCACGCTGGTCGTACGTTGCTCGACCTGGAGTCAGTCTCGATAAGCTTCTTGGGAAACGAGTCAACAAATGTCATTCGGAATTGCCAGTTTTTATTCGTGGAAATATTGTTTATGGTTTGAACAACTTGCTGATTACATATGAACTCACTGAAACAACAATAAATCAAAAAACAAAATAGATAGGCGGAAATAGTCATACAAAAATCGGGACACGTAGCTGCGTATATATTAGAAAATATACAAATATCACATACGCCGATTATAAATAAATTAACATGAACGAATACATATATATATATATATATATATATATATAAATATAAATGTATACATTATAGTCGTATACCGTTCAGAAAAAAAAAGAAAAATCAGTTATACGATGGAGTTACATGCAGTGCAACGTTTCCAAATAAAAATTATTACTATCGTGGCAAATTACAACTTTTGGTTTTCAGTTATTCCGTAAGTTCGTCCACAAAATCCGAAGGTCGGAATTTTTCATCGTACTTTTTATTTCGTAATGGAGTTTTTCGTCAATTGACTAAAAGTTTAAACTCTGCATTCTACCTTACCTTCTGAGAATCAAACAGCAAACTTCGATTGAACGTGTCGACAATTAATTGCGATAATAATTAATTGATAAAATCTCTTGTCATTATTTAATTTTACGATATTTTGATAAATTCAATGAATGAATTAATTGTGGGGAGTTTTATTAAGTTTTAATGGTTTCTTCAGACGGCTCCGGGTCGGTACGTTACTGTCCTGTGGTAATTACGAAACGGATGTTCCGGCAGAGGCGTCTGGCACGTCCGAAGCTTCAGAAATCCGGAATTGTACGAAAAAAAAAAGTTTTCTTAGAGAAAGGACTCGATCACAATTAATGCGAATGGAAAAAATGGATTTTCCTATAAAAACTCGAAATGAATCGATACATGCGATAAGGGATGAAATTTATTTCCGGAAATTGGTCGAAATTACGAAATTTCGAGAGACGAAGCTTCAAAATGAAATTACAAACTTTCGTACGAGAGGGACGAAGCCTCCAGCAGTTTTGTGAACACACCCCCGACTGTGATGCTCCAAGGGCGTGAAAAGAACAGTCAAGCAGGCTTATGCACAAAAAGGGAATAGAAAAAAGGCGATGGGGAGGTTGTTAGGATGTGGCAAACGTAGAGTGGGGAAGTGCCAAGGTTCACAGCCCTTTGCGCAACGCGCGTGGAACCTTTCAACATTGTTCAATGGCTTATTGTCGTAATGCCCATAGAATTCACACCAGCTACAATGCGTTTTGCCCACCGCCAACAAATCGCATTGTCAGACTCTCTCCTATCCTCGAGTAGACATGTATTATGAGTCTATATACAAGCTTTTATATATAAAATGGTAGTTGGAAGTATTTGAACGAGACGAAGACATCTCACCGAATTTTTCATTATATTCATTCTTATAAATTCCCCAATTCAGTATTTTTGGTTGAAACGAAAGATTGGTCGATTCTCAGGGGGTTGAGGGCCCAACATTTTTTCCTCATTTCCATCATTTTTCTCTCGACAATTCTCGATGCTTCTTTTTTTTAAACGATTTTTCAACGAGCACCTCATTTGACCTTAATCCCCATGGCTTTTTTCTTTCAGGGGCAAAAAAGTGGATGCCATTTTCAATGGATTAGCACGGATTACTGCGAGCCAAACGAAGATGTTTCTCGATATACTCTCGAGGCTTGCTGCTCATTCTCTCGTGCCTTTTTCCTTGCCCTTCATTCACTCTGCTTAATGATTCTTGTGATCTGCTGTTTGCTTAGCTCGTAATCATATTTGGACTTGCGTAAGAAGTTTAGAGAAAATCTCGTCGACCTGTTGCGTTCGAAATTGTAGATCGAGAACGTGGAGTTTGGAGATTGTGGCTCGGAGGAAGTTCCGGAGGATTTCTCTTCGTTTGGGACGAGATTTCTCACTGGAAAATGTTTCCCATATCGCTCTCTTCGAGCCTTCATCTCCTTATCACATTTTCTGCCCACTGCGCGCTCCCTCAACTTTTCCAACGAGATTTCCGTCCTGATATGCTTCAGAAAAACAAAAAACAACAACAACAACAACAACCGTATACATTCGATACATTGGTAATAACGCAGAGATCCAGCGAACGCAACGAGATCGAGATGGAAAGAGCGTAAACAGCAGGGGAGATGGAGATGAAGCAAGAGAGCTACTAGCATGGTGTCCCGTGACTCCCATGTCGGCTTGTTATCCGCAACGCCCCATCGTTATCCGCAATTACCTCCAAAACATCCCCTTGCTTATAAATTATAGGCCATCCCATGTGTATGCTCCGCGTATGTGTTGGCTCAGGTTATGTCAATGTAAGAACATTGATATACAGTCGCGATGCCCTAATAATAAATAAAGGTATGAAAATGCACGCGTGCTCATAATTTTTTCCGAGAAAAATAAAAATGTGGAAAAAAAAAGTTTGAGATACGAATTTTCAAGATTTTTCGATCGAGAACTTTGAGATCGAAGCAAAACGACGATTTTCGGGACTCAAGCTCATGAAAATCACAAAATTAGAGAATGATAAGCTAAAGCGAGAGTTACTTTGGAGCAAGACCCTAGAACGAATATTCAAAATGGTTCCCGCAAAGTTTCAATTATTTTCTTCCATCACATCCAAGAAAACCGAAAGGCAACAGTTCAGGAATCCTCCGAGAGTCATGTTTAACGAAAAAACACAATAACGCGATCGGAGCTGCTTCGGAACATCGAGATTCGTCGTTCGAGTGATTTTTGTGTCCTAAGATTTTGGAATATGCTTTTTTTTTTGCTTTTTTCGATCAATCAAGATTTTCGAATAAATTGCAAAAAATCAGATGCAGTAAAAAAAAAGAAATTTGCGAAAAAAAATGTTTTCCTATATTCGTCGAGCGAATTTCTCAGCAATTCTTAATTTTTCTTGTAGTGAATTTTTTTTATTATTTGGAAATCGATTTGATTGAAAATATTTTATTTTTAATTTCTCGATGGAGCAGACTCATTTTATTCCCTTTCGTTGTTAGGTAGTGCTGGATCCAGCGGACCAGAGAAAGAGAGTCTCTGCATCTGTCATCAAGCTCAGGCAATTACATTCAATTATCTTGGCATCATTACTATCATTATCCTGAACAGCTCTACCCATTAAATCGAATCATTAATGATCATCGAGTTCCCCTGATTACAATGTGAGCTACAAATATGTTCAGTAAACGTTTGGAAAAGAAGCTTAATTAAGGGAACGAGGATTTCAACATTTGCAACGTGATGGAGTGTCATTGTCATCGATTTTAGTCCAAATGTAATTTTTGTCCATTTTTTTTTGCAAATTCGTATCGATCTCTTGGTCGACGTTCACTAAAAAATGGAAAACTCTTTTTTTTTTTTCTTTTTTTTTGCAGCAGCAGCAGCAGCAGCAAGAAAATAAAAATTGGGGCAAGTCACAAAACGCCATTGCAGACTCGTCTCCGGTGAATTTTCCGCTCGTCTCGTGCCTCAACAGAGTACAAACGTGGCGCTTCTTTCTTCAATACAATAAATTCCTTTACCTGAGTGCCACTAGACTCGAGCGTAAATCGAGCATGGAAAGAATCACAGCTGTAGGTCCAGTACGCACGAGAATATTTGAGGGTTCGAACACAAAGCCATATTTTGACAACCACATGGTTAGTTCGCAGGTATTCAAGGACCTTAATCATCACAGCTTCAAAGATGACGAATTAATGTCTCTCACGATGAATAATTCCTCGTGGCACATTTTTCTTTCTCTAATATAATAATAATCAATTAATAATAACGATAATTATTATAAAATTGCAGTTATATGGAAATTGAATGAGAATGAATTATTATGAATTAATTTATATCATTATTAATTGATTAAATGAATAAATTATTATTAATAAAAATATCAATAAGAATGATTATTAATAATGATCAAAAAAAAGTATTAAATTCTCCCCCATAGGGTTTTGTCGTTCAAAAATATATTTGAGTAAACGATTTTTTGCGGTTCAACGAATCATCAGAATGGGTGTCAATCGTGGGAGGAGCAAGTGTTTATCTATTTCTTAATCCGTCTTCTTCTTCTTCTTCTTCTTCTTCTTACGAGTACTTCTCACACAGATATTCAATTACGTCGTCGTGAGAGATGCACAGCTCTCGAGAACGTGTCGCAGGTTGGCTTGATATTTATTTCTAAGAAAAATATCTCGTCCTATAAATACACCTCCGAGATTCACGATGTGCAGAAAATTCTTTTATTCCCACACATCGTCGACATAATAATGATACGAATATTAACGCCAAAGTACCGACGTCTCAGCTTTATTGCACGTTACAGTTTTTATTCTTTCTCTCACTCTCTTAGCCAAATGATAAAGACGTACGATAAATGTGCACACTTACGTCCTTGATAAAACGTGTGCATGGTCAGCGTTAATAACGTCCAGTTACTTGCAATGTATTAAGTGCCTCATACGTACACAGGACGTATAAATAATTGACGTCAAGAGCATTCAGACATTGAGAATGAAAATCTGTCAAAAAACTTTGATATTTCGTCGAAAACGGCGAACTAAATATATTTTTTTTCATAATTCCAAAATTTTCGTCCATTTTTCACAATATTTATCATTTCTAACGAAATTGTCAGCGAAATTTACGATTGGAACGACGAAAATTGACTCTTGAAGAAACTTTTTTGAATATTTCTTGCTGCAATGACAAAATTTTTGTCATTTATCGAAAATCGTTTAGTACATTTTTTTCTTCAGTGCCAGGAAACTCGAAATAAATCCAGAATTTTCGAATCTTTTCGAAAACTCACTTTCCTCATTCTCGTAAAAATGTTTGTCAGAAAAGAGTAAAATATTCTCGACACAAATCAGAATCAACATTTTTAAAATTTCAACCCTAGAACGAGCCCAATCTGGGCAAATGGTTGAGGATTCAGTTCCAGGGACTAGCGAGATCGACTACGCAGTGAAAAAAATGAAAAATAAATCTCGAATCAATTAAAATCGTTATTTTGGTCTGGGTCAAAAAGACCCGATGAAAATTCGGCTCTACACGTCCTCACAACATATGTACATGATGTAGCGACTGGTATTGGGCTTCTCGAGGGATATACAATGATGTAATGCGAGCCATCGCAGATTTGTCGGGCGCTCAGCACCCCTCGTCGTCGTGTCAAACACCCTCTCGAGCTTGGGACGATATACCTTGCCTCGGTGCACAGCAGCAGAGAGGAGTTCGCTATAATGCACACGCATTCGGCCTGCGTGAATTTCCACACATATGCAAACGTACGTGTATATTTTTTTTTCAAGCGTATGCGTTGATACACGAAAGTTCACGAACACTGCGACGTCAACAGTTCGTTTATTCTCGCGTCAGAACGAGAGGGCGAGAAGTGATTTTAGCCTCGTGTTCACAGGCTTTCGACGCTTCTGATCCGCTTTCAATTCGGATACTACGGTTATACATGAACATCGGGCATATATAGCTACGAGGATCAGCCATCTATTCAACAAATCGTTTATCCTCGGCTTAATCTCTCTCGATGCTGTAATGCCTATGTAACACTCGATCGAGTACAGACTACGACGTCATTACACGAGATGGCCCTCTTTCCCACTCACAGAACGAATTATGCGGACACGTTGGCCAAATATGTTTTTTTTTTTTTTATATTTTAAAATCATAATCGATTGAATTGAAAGAGCATGAGGAAAAAGCTATTTATGGGTAATCGAGATTTTTTTCATTTTTATATTTTATTTGAGTTTTGCGTTGAAGAAAATTCGGTAAAATTTCATTTTCTCTAGTTTCGGATTTTTCTATAAAATCGTGGAATTATTACACCGTTGGTAATGGCCCAGAAATTGGTTGGGAGGTGAAAAAAAAAAAAAAAAATTGCGCACGACTCCCAGGCGCCGAAATTTGTTTTTTTTTTTCAATTATTTGTAAATGCAAATTCGCATCGGACAGAAAAAAACGTGCGATGGGATGGTTTTCATGAACTAGCATGGCCACGTGGTTTGCAAAACGGTAGGGGGTACGAAAAAAGCAATAGGGGTAGTTGTAGGCACGAGGGCCAGAGGACATGGCGAAGGTGCCGAAGAATGGGACAATGGAGGGGCGCGAGGAAAAAAGATGTTGACAATAATTCGTCGCACACCAGGACACGCGTGTTCGTTTCGTCGTTTACGTTCGTTCAGATGCTCTTTTGGGTACGAAGAAAAAAAAATGAAATTTTCTGTCAAGAGAGATATATATTTTTTTTTTTACGTCATTAATTAGTAATTACAGCCATGAATTTTATAAAATTTCATGATTAACTGCACCAATCCCGATTCTATGATTTTTTATTTTATTTTTTATCGATTGCAAAAATTTTTTTCATTTGTCAAATTCGATTTTTAAAAATTTGTCGCCTCAAATGCCGATGCATCAATTTTCGGACTAAAAAAAAAATTGCGCAAATAATTTTGTTAATTTTTCGTAATTTTTTGAACATTCCGGAGGAAATTTTTTTTCGTTTTCCTAAAAAGCAAACGGCGCGAAGGTTTCGAGGATGTGGGAATTAGAGTATAGAAAGACATGCTGAGGATTTAATAGGGCTGCTACGATTCCCGATTAAAATTAGCATGGGTTGAAATCTCGAGAGGGACGAGTAAGATAGTCGAACGAATATATAAGCAAGGATTTTTACGTGTCAGCGAAAGACGATACGAGATACTGGTATATTAAAAAAACTCATGCGTCCGACATTTTCCCACCAGACTCACCTGACGTGGCTCGCAGCTCAGCGAGATAATAAAATTCGCTAAAAATATGTGTGTCGTTTCGGGGCCGAATGGTCCTCGTGGCATTGTTACGTTTTGAGGTAATTCATTGCGAATGCAAGTCGCATTATTGCATTCGAGAATAAAGATTGAGGGTTCGTCAAGTTTTGTAGCGAAATTTTTAATCAAAATCCTTCGCATCGCTTAGGACAAAATTCCGAGACTTTGCGCTCGACGTTTTATCGGATATTGAGGATCCAGAATATCGAGAGGGCGAGATAAGTATTCCTTATTCCGGACGAGAAACCTTGTTCCGTCGATGACAATATTTGACCCGGTCGTTTTTAATGAGCAACATCATTGCCGAAGGGTGGGACCCTGTTTACCAGGTCGTGGTTATATATCTGTCAAACGTCGTCATAATTGGTGACGTGATTGTGGCATTCGAGAGGCACAACCGTGTCATTTGTACAGATAACCCAAGCATATGTGCTTCCTCAAAAAATTTATATATATATTCGTACATAACAAGATAACACGAATATGGTGGTTGGAATAAGGGAGATTATGAATGGTGTGCATAAGGGCTGTTTGATGGCCAAACGACGAAGCAGATGCTGCGGTCCATTCGCGGCAACCCTCTCGCCGATAATAATTAGCTCCACTCATAAATCTTCAACTCAGCTCTGGCGCCCCATGTCATCCTTATTTTCCTTCTCGTGTCGACATTTTTTTTCAACATTTTCTCTCTATTTTTCATTTTATTTTCACAACTATTTTCCTATCACTGAGACATTTGTGAATATTTATTTACGCCCCCTAGATCGGTGATTAATTATCATGGAATAAAAATAATAATTTAATAATAATATTATTGTTATTATAATTATTAATTTTTATTATTTATTATTAAAAAATTTAATTATTTTTAACTATTTTATTATTATTATGATTGAATTATTAAAAATAAAAATGAGTAAATGATAATAAAAATTTAGAAAATTTCGTCAAAACAAGTCTGCAGCTCGAAATTGGTCCAAATTTTTTTGTCACATTCTCTGTGGTTAACGAATGATATCCCATGTAATATTATGATGCGGGATGCCATAAAATCCCATGAAAAAATAAAAAAGTCCATGAAAAAAAAAAATTTCGTACTATGACGAATATGTTCACGTCCCACCGCCTTCTTTCCAAAATAGTAATTGTCAAAATGTTCGACATGAACATATTTGTGATAATCGGAAGAAAAAAAAAATTCTCACGTGGTTTTTTTTTTTTTAATGGCATTTCATGGCGTTCCCCACCATAGAATTCACTTTTGAGCTCCAGTCCTGATTCGACATATTAACGAAAATTCATTATGCATCGATTATCGAGAAAAGAAAAAATTGAAATGTGAAAAAAAATGGAGAAAATATTTTGAATTAATTAACTTTGAAGGCTGTCGATATTTTTACCGTTTGCAGGAAAAATAGGGCACGAAATCGTAATATAGAATTAGGCGAGTGTATTACACGTACTCAAGATCCCCCAGGCGCGTGTAATAATGCACAGAAGACTTGATACCCCCCCAGGAAGCATCGCCACTCCCTAAATCACGGGGTGGATCTAACTAACCGTGTAATCGGTGATTGGGTGACATTACATGCTTCATTTTAACTATTACTCTGTTCATAAGCTCCTTCATGTCTGGTTTTCGTTGTTTTTTTTTCATTGCATGCCTGCCCCCTTTACTCGTTGCACCTCGATGATCACAAGCAGGTCTCTGAAAATACTATTCCGGATAATCCCTCGTCCATGGATAATTGCCACGTACTCGAGACATTTTTTCATCGAATTTTTTCATCTTCGTAATCACAAGAATTTTGATAATGAAATATTTTCAGTCTTTGCTCGAAAGGGACGATCTCTGACGATGCTGAAGGTGAGAAAGACCTGCCAAGACCATGCACTCGCATTTTCGTAGCCCATCGAACCGTTTTCATTGAGCAGGAAGAAATCGAGTCGAGATTATTCGATAAAATCCGGTAATTCATTGAGAAATAATTGCACAAAACGATGAATGAAGCTCAAATGCTTTTTCTTGGCCCAATCATGATTTACCGATCGCACACACTCGCCCGGACCTTTTCCTGGGACGAAGTGCTGCCGTTAATCCAGCAGACAAGCAAGCACCACTGATTTTCACGTTTTTTTTAATATTATTTCTACGATCTCTTCCGGCGGGCTGCGTGTGCTTTTCGACGAATCGAGAGAAATCTCGCAGTGAGAATTATAAATATGAAGCGTGGTCTCAGGTGCCAGGGACAATCGTGTTTCTGGCCATTGGTGCCGCACAATCGGAGCTTTCGATCTTTAACAAAGTTGGAGAATACCCCGGAATGGTACACGGTAGAATGAACTCGAGGGTTGGCTACTATAAAGACAAGTTTTTAAGGGTGACAAGAGCGCGTAGCAGAAAGTGGCCAGTGACACATAAAGAGCATATTTTGGGGCATTAGCTGTCCAGCTTCTCTTTTCGTTTGTCGATGAGAGTCTCCCTCACGTTGACACGCAGCGGGATTCATCGCGAGGCTTCCCCCGACTCGTTCAAGTGCCTTGCGCGCTAATACATGCGTTTGGAGCTCACGAGACCACCAACCAAATGTATACCTGTGTTCACGCCTCACCGACCAAATTCTCTGAGCCCCGTACGAAATATACATTGCATATGAATCTTGGCCACCGATCTCCTTTTTTTTTTTCTCACTCCGGACCAAGATCCCTGCCGGCTCCTTGCTAATGGGGAAATAACCAGCGGATTATGTCCGGTAATCCGATGTGGCAATGTCCTCCGTCCGATCACCATCGCATAGCCTTTTTTCCTTTCGTTTTTTTTTCTTTCGATGCTCTTTTTCTCGGTGCTTCTTATTCGTCTCCTCGGAAATTTCCATTGATGCTTTTTTTTTCACTTTCTTGTGAATTAACCCGTAGACACTAACACTCCGTTTTAGGTCGCGAACTCACCACACTTGGCAAATTTGCAATTTGACTTTTCAAAAATTTTAATTTTTTCGATTAATGCATGAAATTAATGTTGGAACCATACTTTTTGGGGGTCTACGGGTTAATCATTTTTTATTGCGGATCAAAGATTTTTTGGAAATTTGACATTTTTGTTCGTATCACGAAGAAAATTTTCACCATTTTCTATTTAATTCTGTCGAGAAATGAAAATCGATTCTTTTTTTTCAAGGATTCGGAGACGTTGTCGATAAGAAGATTGAAAAGTATAAACGACATGTGGCTCGCGTATGTACAAGGCTCGATAACGACGAGGACAGTTTTGCTATCAAGGTGTTGGCGGCGGTGTGTTCTCAAGTTCCCGATCTATACGAGTTAATCAGATTTCTCCGCTGTCCTTTCTTCGTCTCTGACCCCTGTTCCGTTTTGTATTTGACGGCTGGTAATCGTTAAAGCGCGCGCTTGTTCTTCATAACGTTAATTTTCACCTGCCACCCTGTAACGAGCAAAGGAAGAGAGAAAGAGAGTGAGAAAAAAATGAGAAAGAATTGACAACGAGACGACGACCGAAACTTGAGAACGCCACTATCGCCAACGGCGATTGAATTCTCACCATGTTCTTTTGTTCTCTCTTTTTTTAACTCCTCGTCGCGCCTCTCTCGTTAAGTATTTATATCCACGAGATAAAAATTAAAAGCACGTAACGTTTTTATTTTTTATAATCCCCACGAAGTGGCTTTATCATTTTTATCGCGTGTCAATAACAAAATTATTTCTCCCTGCGTCTCCGTTTTCGAGAAAAAAACAAAAATTCCTTATTTTTTCGATTTTTATGAAAAAAAAATCATTTTCTCGTTTTTTTTTTAAATATTATTTTCCTTTTTCTCTCAGTATTTTTTTCGCTTCTCGTCGAGTCAAAGGTAAAACGTGAAAATTTAATAAATATTACGTGTCACAGGGCGAGCCCAGATTCCGAATGATTCGCGCCGAGGCCGAGGAATTCTAAATAACGTTGAACGATTTTTCTACAGAACCATTTTGGAATGCAATTAAACGCAGCAGCGTGAAACTCGAGACGGTCATGACACTCGCATGCCCGTACGACAAAACCCTTCCTCACCTGCTCGATCCGCTCGGTCCGGCGCACTCGCTCGCCTCCGGTCTATGATGAAAGATACACCGCCGCTTTTCTCTACGATATCACGAATGAACGTTTATTACGGTATTTTCCTGGGCCTTAGCAAAAAATGTTAATACTTTTAAAAAAAGTAAAAAAAATATCGCATTTTAAACAATTTTTTTACATATTTTTCTCTATTTTTTAAATAAATAAATAAAAAAAAAATTATCGTGTTAATAAAAATAACACGAATTATTAATAAAAAATTTGTATATTTTTTGTGTTTTCCAATGGAGGCTGAAAATATAGCGAAGAAAAAATATTCCACGGACAGTTGAATCGTTGGCGAACCGCGGCTCAGCCCATCGTCTCAATTTTAAGTTGAAAAAATATCGAAAAAAATATTAGGATGTATAAAAAAAATATTTTTCAGTAAAATTCAACAGAAACGATATTTATTTTCATCAACAGTGAGGAAGCTCGAGTTTTGCGCGTTATATGGACAACCGGAAATGATCTCCGTTTACGAGACTGGCTAAAGACCGTTGTGAATTAATTCGAGAATTGCAGGCGAAGGAGAGGGTCGTGCTGCGATGGAAATTTGCTGAAAAGAATGAGGATTCCAGGATTCGTGTGTTACGAGAGGTGTGGAAGGTTTCAGCAAAGGGAGCGAGTGTCCTGATGACAATTGGAGGATCGTTTTGTTATAAGGAGGACCGTCAAGGGGTTGGATCCTCGAGCATTCAAACAATATGAACAACATCTTATGCGGAGACTCTCGAGGACGATGTAACAAGAATCTTAGCGAATAGAATGGGGCCGGAGGAGGGAAGAGAAAGGTTTTGAGGAAAAGAGGAATGAAAAAGGAGCTGTTGGTATGCCCTCGTTTGTGCAAAGGGGAAGTACGAATGTTGGAATGACACGAGCCGAGAAGCCAAGGGGGTTCAACGAGGAATATAAACGTGGGTGAACGAGGCAACACCGAGGAGCTGAAAATGGCGGCTTGGAGGGAATCCGACACCAAATCGAAGGTAGAAGCGGCCATCGCGAGGCGCGGCGCCGCCCCGCGCCGCCACTGTCACGACTATATCGTTGCTCCGCTGTTGCCGCGCGTGAATCTTCCTGCTACCAACCCCCCTCCCTCCTCCTTTACATTCGACCCATCCCCATATTCGTTTCATCCCTCTCGAGGGATAAATCCAACTTAAAGAAACCCTTAAAACAGTCGAAAATATTATCAAGACGAATCTTCCACCCTCACCCCCACAATCCACCCTTGTCTCATTTACAAGCCTCGAATCTCGTTATTCCAATGGTCCCTAACCTCATCGAGAGATACTGGAGATATGATCGAATCAAATTACCACGAACGACGCAATTCAATTTACCAATCCGCACATTTTCTTCATTTTTTTAACCGAAATCACGTCAATAGTTTTTTTTAATAAATTTACAATCGAAATTTATTTAGCTCTCCGGCATAAAACGCAAATACTCGATCCTGACAATTCGACCGTCCTCACGAGTATTTTGTGGCAACATTTTTTTTCGTATTTTCAAGGCTACGCTTCGAAGAGAGTCCCTCCCTGAATGCTACTTTAGGAAGGAAATTCTATCGTGCATGAAGTCTCGGAATGACGTTTCGTTAGGAAAAAAAAAAAAATTTCCTTTTTTTTTCCAAGTTTTCCGGTTTTTTTCTGAAAAAATGTGACGAAGACGTAGGAACGAGTGAGAGTCAACGAGAAGGATAATAAGCCCGGTTTTCTTTGAATGTAGTCGTTGGCTCGTGACATTTTTGACACGTACGGAGTGAAGTTTCAAGAGTTTAGTAATTCACGAAACAAACCCATGGAGATCCATGCAGTGACGGCTCATTTTGACGTTTCGAGTCTTAGGCGTTCGGCTGGATGGGTCACGTAATAATTTCCACGCGCGTCTTGTGTGGCAATGTGTCTTACTCGGGCCTGACGTGCACACGAGGCTCCAGCACACGTGAACTGACACTCCAAAGTGGCAATTAGTAAGGAAAGGCGGAGCTGATTGAAAGGATTGGTGAGGCGTGGCCCAGACACTAGCGGATTGGTACTCTCCGTTGATGAGGAAGCTGCGGATGCAGCGCGTTCGTCTCATCGTATCCTTCGCTCACTCTCTCGCAATATTTTTACCCCGAGACGAGTGTTGCGGTTCATAGAGTCCCCGAGCTTCTTTCCTCTTTCCTCATCGTCCGCACCGTTCGTTCTTCATTTTTTCAAACTCTCCCCGACGATCCTTAAGCTTTTGGCGCTTTCTCCACGTGTCGTATATTTCGCTGCGATGAACCATCTGTCGTCTCAAGAGATTCCTGAGCACTCGACTTTTCCCATTGATCTACCCGATATGCGCTTTTCGTATGACTCTCGTCGTTTTGCTTCGAGTTAACTATTTTAAGGAGTTCTGCTGTTGGCAAGTTAACGAATTACCAACGACGTCGTCACGAATTTCTCTAAAACGACAAACTGACCATGTTTTTTTTTTTCTTGCAAATTTCATCGGATCCCTGAAAAATGCGTGACCCGAAAAAAAGAAAACTCTCGACGATGAAATCGATGAAATAATAGCACACATGCAAAAAGTGTGTAAGTCGGACCGGCCAACTACGTATCGAAGAATCGCAACACGGTGTAGGGTAACGTTGACACGTCTCGTTTCCGGTGTTTATTGGCCACCGTTAATGTTTCCAAACACGTTATACGCTCCACCAGTTGGAGAAATATTCACGACAAGCCTACGTAACAAACGCAACTCGCGCATAACATTAGGTCATATTGGTGACGATTTTTCACAGATAACCGGAGCAAATTTTATCTAAATAGTAATCAGAGTCAAATCCATCGAACAGAGACTTTTTATCAATTTTATTTTTAACCCGTAGACACCGCGCTCGCTTTGAGGTCGCGGCACTCGTGCAAATTTCCACTTGGACTTTTAAAAACTTGGTATTTCTTCGATTAATGCATGAAATTAATGTTGGAACCATACTTTTTGGGGGTAGAATATCCTGAGTAATCGATCGCGATGATTTTGAAAATTGAAAAATCAAAAGAAATCGTCGAAAAATGGCAAAATTGAAGAAAGGAATTTTGAAAGATTTGAAATATTCGTGGCTGCAAATTTGTACCCATACCAATTATTTATAAACATTACTAAATACTACGAACTGAATTAGATTCGAAAAAAAATGCCAAGTCCTCTCCGTCGAATGAGAAATCGTCTGAAAAAATGCATGACAATGGTCCATGGAGGAAAGATGAAAAAGTTGTGAAATAAAGTGTACGGAGTACTCGGTATGTGTAGCATCGAGTGTTGTGTTTGGATGTATATAGAGAAGCTGAGGCTGCTGGTGAGTGGAGGACGGTGGTTGGGATCGAGGGCTGGATTTGGGGGTAAAAGACTGCGGGGTTGGACCGCCCCCATGGGCAACCAATGGGAGGATAGAGCGGAGCGTTCACACGTCCAATCGCTACCTCGAGGTTGGTGGTTTCGGAGCAACGGCGCACTCCACACGTCGCATTATAACTGGCATATGCGACGAATGAAAAAAGTAGATGGTCGAGGCTGCCGAGGAGCGAGAAGAACAAGAGAGAATGAAATAGTAGACGAAGAAAAGGAGCGATAAAAGCGCAAGCCTTCGAACTGCTCTTAGCTGCTGATGTTTCGAGTTTGAGCTTCGCCCCGACCAAGTTTCTCATTGGTGCCGCCGGTTACTTCCTCACTCGGTCACTCAATCATTGTGCTCCGGACTAATAAGAAGTGTCACACTCCTCAGCATCTCCCGAAACAACATTGAAACCCCAAACTCTGCGATTTAGTGTCACAGAATAATAAAAAAAATATAAAAAAACGAATAAATCAATTTGTGGTGTTTTGTGAGTTTGTTTAATTGTCCAGTGACTGGAGAAATAGCTGTAAAGTGTGTTTGAGAATTTGAGGCGACGCGCCGATCCGGATATCCAAAATTTTCCGTCGCTACAGTTTGATTAATCAATTAATTAATCAATTAATTAATTAATCTGATTAATCGAACGAAAATTCGGGAATTTAATTAATTTATAAAAACAAGCCATCGGCATCGATAAAAAGTCCCATAAGAATTCTGCATTCTCCGGAAACTTTTTATTGTGCTCAGTTTTTAAGTGAAATGTTTGAAATGAATTAAAAAATTGGATCGATCGAGATACTCGGTTCATGAATGGAGATAGCCAGCAGCGTGACGACGATTGCGATTACGATTGAGTTTACCATCGAGCAATGTGAATGAAACATCATTTTTCCATAAACAAAAGCTTTCAGCGTGTGTTACGACAGAGTCTTGCATGTGCGACCGTTCAAAGGTGGTGGAACGTAAATGGTACGCGGTCATAGACGTGAGAAGCCGTCGCTCATGTGAGACAACGGGCAGACGCTTTTCCATTACTTCCCAAGAGGATCACAGGCTTTAATGGAATTAATCGATTGTAATTTGTCAATTGAAAGAGAAAATTGACGTAGGAAATTGTTTGCCCAGCAGACGATAACTCACGATTGGACAAGACGAGTGTGGAAATTTGTGAGGGGCCGAATCTCTTCCGAGAGTAAAAAGTTGGTTGATGAAATCCTTGATGCTCGAGGATGTCTGACAGTTCGGATCAACTGTCATCGCCGAACACCGAGTGCAACAACGTGCCTCGACAAATGGGTGCATTACATCGTAACGTCGGTGGTTCGACGACATCCTCGACGACCACCAGTCCAAACGCGGCTGTTAGTTATACCAATGGCGGTGACGCGATTGGTTCAATATCCGGTTTGTCACTCGGACATCATCAACATCCAACTATCGCCTCAAACGGAAGTCCCCGTTATCCTGTCCAACAAGCTTCCGGCTGTACTAATTCAGAAAATCCTTTTAACAATGTCATTGTCAATTCCGATCAATTCTCCATCGGCAATCCCGAAGGATTCACACCCGAACAAATATCGTGTATGTGCGAAGCTCTTTATCAAAGTCAGGATATCGAAAAATTGACGAGGTAAATTTTCTATTTATTTATTTCTTTTTTTTTCACAACAAAAATTCAGTTTTCCATTAAATCGAGAGTTAGGAAATGCTTTTTTTTTTTTATGTCCCGGATTGGGTCGATAATTAATTAGCGATTCGCTGATTTTTTGTGAATCCCATTTTTATCACAATTTTTTTTTTTTTTTCCTCGCAATTTTTCTCCGACGTAAATTTGTGATTTTTTTTGGAAATCTTCTATTTCTGCTTTCGTCGATAGATTTTTTGGACAATATTAAAATTGAACAATTCACTCAAATTTCGTCATAACGATGTTGAAGTTTGCATCGTTGGAATGCAACGAAAACTGATTATTTTTTATAATATAGTACAAAATTTCCATGCAGTATGTGTCGAAAATAATGGGACAGTCTTTTTATCTTTTGGGGAAGAGAATTGACTGAAAAAATAGCAACGATCGCATCAACCCGTAGACACGAAAATTTCAAGTGTAACAAGTTTTCAAAATTGTTTTCTTCAATTTGGCCATTTTTCGACGATTAAATTTCATTTTTCAATTTGAAAAATCATTGCAATCGATAACTCAGGATATTTAAGCCCCAAAAAGTATGGTTCCAAGATTAATTTCATGGATTCATCGAAGAAATACTAAGTTTTGAAAAGTCCAAGTGCAAATTTGCACGAGTCTCGTGAGTGCGTGACCTCAAAGGGAGTCTGCGAGTTAATAATCAAAATAATGATCGAGAAATATATTTTTCGGTGTTTTCGAACGATGAGAACTTCAGTATCATCAGTATTTATTACTTTTGGTGTGATTATCAATGTTAACAGGTTTCTTTGGTCGTTACCACCGGGGGAACTAATGCGGGGTGGTGAGAGCGTCCTGATAGCGCGAGCGGCGGTAGCTTTCCATCGAGGTTCTTATCACGAGTTGTATTCGATTCTGGAGACGCATCCATTTTCCCCGAGACGACATCCGGAGCTTCAGCAAATTTGGTACATGAGTCATTATCGCGAAGCTGAAAAGATTCGGGGTCGTGCGCTCGGTGCGGTCGACAAATATCGATTGAGAAAGAAGTACCCATTGCCCAAAACCATATGGGACGGTGAAGAAACTGTTTATTGTTTTAAGGAACGCTCGAGAAATGCTTTAAAAGAGTGTTACTCGCGTAATCGATATCCAACACTCGACGAGAAAAAAAATCTTGTCAAAAAAACGAGCCTCACTCTTACCCAAGTGTCTAATTGGTTCAAGAACCGACGGCAACGAGATCGTACACCTCAGCTCCGAACGTAAGTCCAAAAATCCATTTTTATCCATTTTTTCATGTTGTATTATTGATTCCCATGAGTATCAAAAGAGAACGAAAAGAAAAAACCAACTTGGACCTGAAGAATCCAAATTTTCACATCGATCGATTTTTCATTACGATTCAATTATTTATCCATTTTTTTGTCTCGCCTTTTGATTCCCTTGGGGATCAAAAAAATAAATGAAAAAAAAAAAAAAAAAATTAAACTTGGACCGAAAAAAATGTCAATTTTGACATCGATCGATTTTTAATCACGATTTAATGATTTTTTTCTTCTCATTATTAATGAATTTGGAGTAAATTGAAAAACGATGCAATTTTTTGAATGAACGAAGGATAGAGATTCTGAATGGATGAAAAGTCACTTTAGTCTTTACGGGTGCAGGAAGCATTTGCAGTCTAATTAACAAGTTTCGATTCAGCACAATATAAAACCGAAAGATCTCTAGTTTCATGGTCACGTTTCAAGGATTGGACGTTTATAGCATAAAAATGTACGATATACGAATGAATATAAAACTAGCCCCTGAATGAGCTTGTGTATTATTATAGGGGACTGGGTAATAACGTGAAAAGAGCAAAAGGAAAGGAGAGCAGGCATATTAGAGAGTAAAGATGCAGAGCGAGCGAAATAGCTTTTGGTTCGTGTATGGAGGGCACGTGTGCCTACGGGGGGTCCCTCTTAATTTTTCCTTGCTGTTGCAACAAGTGTTCCTCAATGTGCATCAAGACACGTGTGCATGTGTGTTTGCGTCTATGTCGAACTCTAGTCATTTTTTTTTCACACTGCACGCCCACAAGTATTCGACGTTTTCTCCAATTCTTGGACATTCGTTCGACCGTCTCATAATAAATCATTCTCCCACCGCTTGTCTCTGTCGGTCGACGATGAAAAAGCTCCCGATTTTTAAAAAGAAGTCATCCATATACGTGGAATCTCTTGACTTATTTGTTTTACGAATTTCTGCACCCCCGGCCCCCTCTCTCTCTCTCTCTCTCTCTCTCTTTAGGTTGTTTCGGAATTTTTGGGATTTATTAAAATTAAGGAGGAACAACCATGTTGCCATTTTAAAAGCATAGGAAAATTCCAAATTTTTAGAATTTCATGAAATTTCCTGAACAAACTCTTTAGTATTAAATATACACATTTTTTAAGATTTTTCTTCTACATACGTTTTCGAGTTATCAAACACTAGAGCTCACATGCATAAGCAAAGGATTCAGATATATATATATATATATATATAGGTAAATCTATTGCATACCGTAAATTCAAATTATTCGACAAGTACGTAGACGAAAAATATAAAAAAAATTGTGTAATCGTATCCTCCTATATATCCAATCTCGTTAAAAAAAATCAGAGATGACAATTTTGAATAGATTTAAAAAATAGAGTATCGGTCGCGTAACGAAAAATTCGAAATGTTGAAAATTCTCTCGAGTCTAGTGTCGATTACGGACCAAAAGAACGACTTCGACTCCATCGAAATAAAAAGACGGAAATAGTTTGATGGAAATGCACGTTTTTGTGTTGACGAACCAAGAAGCTTAAGGATACACGCATTTAATCATATGATAATGCGATTGCCACCAACGTTACTTCTCCGTTGTGTAATATACAAATGTGATCGAGTTGATTGTAATATATCCTTATGTTGTGAGCTGTCGTCGTGGACGTTTAGATAATTTTTCCTTTCGGTGCGCGTGGGCGAAAATCATGTAGTGCTGTCGACCTGTTAATAATTCTTGTATTTTTTTTTGACGTTTGTTGATTAAACACACACACACACAACAATTAACGCGAGTGATAAGGATTAAATAATGAATGAAAGAAACGCCTTGTAGCACGTTTATCTATAACAGTTCGAGGAACTCTAGGGTATTATTTATTTTTGCTAAAGAAATGTTGAATAATCTTTCGGACTTGGATTATAAAACAAAATGTCATTACGACGAAACGTTGGTCGAGCGGGCGGGTCCTTGGATTTCTCATCGAGAAGAAATAATAAAATAATGGGCACTCGTGCGTAGGAATTAATTGCGAAATATTGTGTGCCCAGGGAGTGACAAAATTTTATTTATATCGTTTTTAAATTCATTCAAATTGATTTTCTCATTGCAATCCGCGCATAAACCGAGAGAAACAATTGACTTTTTATTTATTTGTTTTATTGTGGATGTTTCGTGGGCGGATCGCGCAAAGGGCTGCTTTCACATCGAACGCTAGGCCTATACACATATGCCAAGAAAACAAAACAAAAAAAATTCGTTTGGAAGCGAGTAGCATTGTTATGGCTACGCCGGGGACGCGGTCAGGGCCCCTCCATCACTTTTGCTGCTCGCTCTACTCTCTTGGTTGGGTAAAAAATAAAGTAAAAAAATAAAAATAAAAAAACCACTTTCGTTCGGCGACGTATCACTGTATACACTAAATTCTCCAACGCCTGAAAGTAATCTTTCTTTTTCGTTTACCTCGTTAAAGCGGAGGAAATTTTACGAACTAGTTGTTTGACTCGTTTTTTTTTTTTTTAATACTGTTTTGTCAACAAGTACGTATTCGGCGAGGAAAAATATTTATTAGAAATCAATGAAATTTATTTAGATGAAAGAAATTCATTAATTTCAATACCAAAAGCTATTTTTATTTGTTCCAATTGATTTTATTATTCAATATATAAATGAAAAATATAAATATATTAATATATAGATTGAATTTATAAATAAAATTTATTAAGTCCATTTTTTAAATAAAATTTATAAATTTTAATGTAAAAATCTTGTGAATTATTCGAAATGGATGGAAATTTTATTTCAACTTTTTAAATATGTGATTCATTTCAAACATATTAATTTAAATAAAATTTCATATTAATTAAAAATAAACGTCGTTATTTGGAAAAAAAAAAAAAAAACAAAAAATTTCATGGCATTCAATAAATAAGTATTTAATTGAAAGAGTTTTTTTTTTCGTAAATCTACTCTTTCGATACCTTTTTAATAAATACTTTTTTCTGGCTGTTTATCTTAGAATAAAATTGCCACTTCTTATTTCAGAGTCCGAAGGGTTGAAAAAAAAAAAAATAAAAAAAAAAAATAAAGACTGCCGAGCTGCGGGATAACGTGGGTGGAGAAAAAATGCGGAATGAGAGAGCATTTAGGCAGGATCAATGATACCTGAAAATTAAATGGAAGATGATCGATGGGCGCAAGCGCACGTGCTTCTATATAGCAATAGAAAATGGCCCGGAGCGTTACTGTGGCGCGCACGACCTCGCGAAGGTCCTAGAGGAAAAGGAAACGCGACGCCCCATTACCATTTTATGGTACAGCTTCGGTTACGTATCTTGTTTCACCATTGAGCTGTTCGCACTACCGATAGTTTGGTAACATAAAAGCCGAGAGCGAGAATGAGCCACCGAGAGAGAACGAGAAAGAGAACGCGATGTACCAAGAGCCCCCGCTGTTAGGGCCACGCCAACACCCGACCGATTTATCTCCACCTAGCTTCGCCTATATCCCTATCAAGATATATCTCTGCATTCCGTGAATGACAACTCTGCAGGGGTGCAAATTGATTCTCCAACTCTGTAAGGGGTTGCACATTCAAAAACCCTTAAAAAAAAAATATTATTTCCCTAATTTTTTCATTTTTCCGGCTCAATCAACATTTTTGCCAAAAAAAATAATTGAATTTATAAAAATATGTTCTTTTTTCGTGGTTTTCTTGTCACAAATTCATTTCGTCGATCGGTGACCATTTTTCATGGAATAATAATCATCCACAGCAAATGATTTCGTTAAAAAAACCGCGATATCTTATTGAACAAGGAAAAGAAATTTTTTTTGGGTAATTCTGAAATTTTCAATTATTTTTGCGGCATATTTGCTTCCTGATCCAATTGCGTCCACAAAATTTACGATCGAAATGACAAAAATCTGCTTTCCGAAGAGATTTTACAGAATATTTGTTCCTAAAATAATTAAAAAGAAAATTTTTAATTATTATTTTTTTTTAATCCAAAATGTTTAATTTTTTTTTTTTTCTTAACGCAAAATTTCAAATTATTTTTGCAGCATATTTGGTTCCTAATCGAACTGTGTCAGCAAAATTTACGATCGAAATTCCAAAAATGTCCTTCCCGGGGAGAATTTCCAGAATATTTTTCGCTACAAAGACAACATTTTTGGGATTATTAAAAAAAAATGTTTATACGAACGTGTTCGACAAAATATCGATTGGTTTTTTAAAATAAAAATTGCGTTTTCAGTCATCGTAATTATGCGCTGCAGCGTCGAATTCGAATTTGCTATTAAATCGATCGATCGATAACGATTGTGAGAATTTGAATAATCGTTCGTTGGTCCGGGAGGTACAATCTAGTTTCCTGTTTGTGAAAGGATCGTCTAGACCATTCTTCCATCAGTATGGACCTTGGAGTGTAGCATGTATAGTAAGAAAAAATGGAAAAAATTGTTTGGCGAGGCTTTGGCGCGTACACTGAGAAGTAACCGTAACTTTGGAGCATGACGACCGTAGGCGGAGTTGGAAATATGCGGTGCTCGGTTGACGAGGACGCTCGTTTGTATTTGAACGCAACACCCCAATGCGAGAAAGTCCCTTTTCCCTTCTCCACCTTCCACCGGCGAAGACGTCCGGGCATACGTGCACACATGCTGCGTCCAACAGTGCGAAGGTTGTCGCATGAACTCCTAAAGAACAATACCAGTTTGCCAGCTCGCTCCAAATGACCGCGAGCGTGCATTTCGCATGTTTTATTTTTCTTCGCTCCTTTTTTTGTCCTTTTTTTTTTTTTCATCTTTAGAGTTTCTCATTTTTTTCTCCACGTTCCTGATTGAGCTCTTGAAAAAATACTCTTTCGTGGAAAACACACGCTATGAGTCACACGTGGTCCACTTACGCAAAACGGATACGTCCATTGTGCCTCCAAGTTCCGTCTCGATTGAATTTAAAATTTTATTTTTCTCCCAACCAGAAAGTTTGGCCCTATTTACTTGTCAGATTTATGTTTTTTATTTTATTTATTAATTTGTTCATTTTTTAGATTTTTTTTTCTCGTGATAGACGTGAAAATCTTGGTCACGGTTTTTCGGAATTTTTTCAATGGACCATGTGCGTTTTCTACGTTGAAACACACATGGAAAGTCCACATGTATCGCACAGAAAAGATGGATCGATGCTTTTGTTTTAAACGCGGTAAAAATTGGACGATTTATGCGCCCAAGAAAGTCAGCAAGTCTATATGGTCAGTCGACTAAACTTATGCTCGTGTGAGAATCGGTTGGAAAAGGGACAATTTATTGCCTCCTCTTGCTGCCCTCGAGGACCATTGGAAAGTTCCAACATGTGTGGGTTTTACGTTCGCAGAAAAAATTCTTCATTTCGAGTCTGCTACATTTTAGAAAAAGAATTATTGAAAAAAACACATCGAGATCGATCCACAGGACACGAGGCAAAAGAAAATTAAAATTTTCTCAATTACGAACTTTTAATTCGTTTTTTTTTTTTTTTTTTTTTTTTTTTTTTTTTTTTTTTTTTTTTTTTTTTTTATTTTTTTTTTTTTTTTTTTTTTTTTTATTCAGTCTGCGAAAAATTAAATTGGCAAGAAAATGATGAATCGCATCGATCTCTCGGAAAATAAATTTTTTCGTCATTCAGAAAAATCGTCGTAAAAAATAAGATCAAGAGCGAACAGACGTTGTAGAATTTTTTTCATCTTTTTATTCTTTTGCAGGGACATGGTCTCGTTGAATTGTCAAACAAGCGGAAATGGGAATCCAAACGGTGGAGCGAGTAACGGCGGAGGTGGACATCATTCGTTGCAGCCTCTGGAATCGGGCAGCCCGAATTTGGCAATGTCCCCGATTTCGACAATGGGCATGTCACCGGTTGGCATCAATCCTTGTAGTCCATTGGGGATGAGTCCAATGGGTTCCCATCATCATGGCTATACAGCACCGGCAACACCCTCTTCAGCCCACTCTTCACATCCTCACAACGGTGGTCTCAGTCCCATGAACGATGTCAAGACTCTCTGCTATGGTCGTGGCATCTACGACTCCGGTAAATATTTTATTATGACATTAAATACCCATTACGATTCTTATTTGAAAAATTTACGAAAAAAAAAAATGCTCAATTTTCTTCAAAAATCGATATTCAGTTGGATCATGGATTTCCAAAAATTTTCTATTATTCTCGTGACTTCCTGGTCCGTCCTGAAGTTCATATGGGGAAACTTTCATGTCCAGGGATAATATTGCCCATCGCTGACCACAGATGATCGTTTTACACTCGGGTCAATTTGACCCTGAGTAAAAATAAATCGATATTTACTCAGATCCTGGATTTCCAAATTTTTCTATAATTCTCGTGACTGTCTGCTCCGTCCCCAAGATTATAAAATGAATATCGTTTTACACTCGGGTCAATTTGACCCCGAGTAAAAACAAATCGATATCAACTTGGATCCTGGATTTTCAAATTTTCTACAATTATCGTGACCTTCCGGTTCATCCCCAAGGTTATAAAATGAATATCGTTTTAGACTCGGGTCAATTTGACCCCAAGTAAAAATAAATCGATCTTTACTTGGATGATGGATTTCATCATGTCCAGGAATGATATTGTCCATCGTCATTGAACTAAAAAAAAAAAGTAAACCTCGAGAGTAATTTTCGATCAAGAAATGATCGTTTTCCACACTTGGGTCAAATTGACCCCAAGTAAAAATGTACAATACATTATAATTTAATGAATGATTTCAGGTAAAGACATAGAACAAAGTTCGATGTATTATTCGAGTCATTCGGGGATGCATCAATATTACCAGCCGAGTCATCACCACCAGATGATGAGTTCTCACCACCATCACCATCACCACCATCAGCAAGGAATGCCAACCGGTTACGAGATCATGTTATCACCACCGCAGCATTCCATGTGACCCATGGATTACGAGATTCCTGATAGAGAGGATCAGTCCCATAATGGGCAAGCCTGTGATGACGTGATTGCTCGGATCCATGCTTATGGGTGAATCGCCAAAAAGGAAGGGACACAAATAAAACAAAATCTCAAGTGAATTTTACTGAAGATGAGAACGTTCGGACTCGCTGTTCGCTGCAACGGTTTCAAATCGTTTGGCAACGAAAAAAGCGTTTCTCTCGAACTTGAGTATCGTGAAAATGAATAAAAAGGAAAATACAAATGCCAGGAAAAAAAATGCATCACGACCAACAGAATAACGTGAATTCCGGTCGTGAAACTGTCATTTTTTTTCTCTTACTATTCGATATAGAAAAGTAGGTGTGATGAACGGCATAATAAGAAAAGTGTGAGCGTGCGTGGACGAAAAAGAATTTCGATTCACTCCTCGAGGTGTGCGTGAGTCCGGACAAAAAATAGTGGGGAGGGGGCAAAAGGTGTGTTCTTCATAAGAGACTGGGAGGAGTTGGAAACTGGTTTCTTTTTTATTTGTCTCCTGTTCTCACCCCTGCAAGGGGTATTATGCTTTCTGGATCGAAAAATGGCCGACCGGAAAGTGGAGCTCCGTTCGATCCATTGCAACGCCTTTTTTTATTCTTTTGTTTAGCCAGCCAGGCCACTAAACATATGTGGACCTTTCGACGAGCCAAATATCTCGACAAATTCGAGTCCAAACACTCGAATTCCCTTGCCGAATAAATACGACGAAATAATTCAATTTCATTACGACAAAATTCCTAAATAATTCATAACAAACATCGTATTCTTACCAAATATGAAAATGTGAGTTTCCATCGAAATATTTAAGTAGCGAGAACAATAAACTTCGAGAAAACATTGGAAAAAGTCTTTGGAATCCTCGAATCAAAGTTTTCGAGCATCGAACGTTCGAGGACTCCAAAAACAATCGTTTTCGTTCATCCTATTTAAGTGTAAATAGATCAGAGCTATTGATATATATCTATATAGTATATTAGACCGAGGATCGCGTATGTAATGTATATATTATGTGAACAAAAACAAAAAACAAATTAAGGATGTATTGTCAACGAGGAAATATTGCTTTTGAATAAATGAATCTCAACCAAACAAATATTCCTCATCCTCACGCTGCAAACTCGTCTGCTGTTCTCGACTCATCGTATTTCTTCATAATTACTCCACAATAGAATATTTGCCCCTAACCCTATTCGTTCATCGTGCGTCGCTGGAGACCCGAGCTATTTTTCTTTTGCTCGGGGAGAATACGTGTGTTTGAGGCAAAAAAAATTATGGTATTGAATTTGTTTTGCATTTTTTGTGATTTGCCCTTGGGAGAGAATTATTCAAGAGTGTTCAAAATTTTTTTCAAATTTTTTCAGTGCATATTACGTTTTTTACGATGAACCTATAAGCAGTCGTGTGGATAAAAAGATCAATCGGGCTCATTTATATTCGTCAAGCAACAAAAGCGAATGGAAACTGGAAAATCGTGTTTTAGTTTTTTTTTATCTTGAACATTATTTTACGCCGATAATAAATATAAATAGAAGATAATAGATACACCGGATTTCGCTCGACATTTCATGTGTGACGATCGTGCCGAAGAAAATTCTACAGTCAGTGGCAAAAAGAAAAAGATATGGGTAATTTTTTTTCTGTCGTTAAAAAAGAGCATGATTTTTACCGACCGCGCGGACTCGGTCGGTCGCACAAAAATTGGACATTCTCAATATATTTTGTGAAGTTTTTTTGTTTACTTCGGCAAAGTATAAATAATTAATTCAAAACGAATGAAATTTTATCGATTGATTTTTGCTGACATTCACTCAAAATATATTTCATTGAATAACTTGGAGTAAATTTATTTGCGCCGTGTGAATCGTCTTTGTTTTTGTTACCGTTCTACGCCTTGCCGCTCGGTTTGTTTACATTCTCCGCGGTCTCTGGCCGGACTGTTACGCAGCTCGGGCGAAGCGCGGTGGGGGGCGGGCTCGGCGGCGCAGCGAGAGGGGCGCGCGGCAGGGAGAAGGAACAAAGCTTTTCAGTCGGGCGCCGGCCTGCGTGGCGAGCGTCACGTTTTCGTCAGTTGGCTAGCTCGTCGCGTCACTTTATCGTTTGTCGACGCGCATCTGGTGACTGAACGAAGTGCATGAAGTGAGGAGAATTCTGTTTGACCTTCAGTGAACAAAACAGTGAACAGATTAACCTGTCCTTCGGGCTTAATTAATCCTTTAATTGAATAAAAATTAAATTACAAATATTCATACTGCAGATTCGTATCAAATTAGTAAATGAAAATTCCGATTGAATTTAAACAATACGCGGTAATAATCAATAGTATTGATATTATTATTATTCTTTTAACAATAATAAATTCTCTATTTCGTCTGCAAAAAAATTAAATAAAATCTATAATAAAGTGAAGTGAAATGATGACGTTGAAGTTCGCGTCGTTGGAGTACAACGAAAACTGATTATTCTTTATGACTCCGTACAAAATTATTTTTGTCAAAAATAATGAGACAGTCTTTTTGTCCATCGGGAAACAGAATCGACTACAAAATTGTAACGATCGCATTAGTTATCAAAATAATGAATGCGCAATTTATTTTTTGTCGTTTTCCAACGATGAAAACTTCAGTATCATAGTGAGATGTCATTGAGTTATTGGGTGACCTTGTCCGGCAGGCGGTGCTGAAAATCAGCCTCGAGAAGTTTTGCCGCGTACGACGATGGACTATGCACGATCATCCGAACGAGCACGGTGAGTGAATTAATTAGTTCATTTTCTATTGCGTTTTAGATTAATTAGAATATTCCTCTAGAAATAAAATCGGTGCTACACCAACTCAATATTTTTGTCGTCTCGTTCGAGATTCTTTGAATATTTCTTTATCATTCTCTTCGCAGCGGAGCCGTTCGGTCCAAGTTTTTGTTTTGTTCTTGCCCCTTTAGATGAACGATTTCTTTTCTATCAATTTTTATCCCATAGCCCGAGACTCGTAAACGCTTCAAATCACATTTACGAATAACGAGAATGCATACATATTCAATTTTTTTTTTCTTACTGACGAATATTTCGATTTAACCAGAAAAAAATAAAATTGCTTCACTTTCTAATAAGAAAATGGCGATAAATTAATTTTATTCGAAAATTCTACAAACGAGTATGCGGCGTAAAAAATTATAAAGGAAAGTTTGTTAGATTAATTAATGAACTGAATAATTAATTGGATTATTGATTCTCAACGTAAAAAAAAGAAATAAAAAAAAAATTTCATAGAAATTCTAAAAAACACGTATTCAACCATGAAGATTCGTAAAGTAGGTTTTCACTCCGTCACCAATTTATCATAAAATTTCAACCGTATAGAATGGAAAGGACAGCGTTAATTAAACTTCGACCTTTTCTGTATAACCTGAGTAGAGAACTTTATGTAATTAAACTGGAATTAATTATCATTAAATAAAGATCTGGGAGCGCAATGGCGCTTGGAAACATAACTCGAAGCTCTGTGGGATTTTCGACCTCAGTTGAGCTCGACGTTCCGAGCTCTTTTGCCATTGCGCGTGGGGAATTCGACGAACTGGGAAAAACTCTACTCACTCGTGACATAAAAGTCTTTAAGCGATGCAAAAAAAAAAAAAAACAATCTTCACGATGAGAACTCGCTCAATAAAATTTAAAACAATTGACAGCTGATGAGTTACTTTTCGGGAAATTCGAATTTTCAGTTCTAAAAATAAATAAAATTTTTTTTTTTTCCACTCTAGGTCTCTTGGACCCAAAAATCGTGGTTGATAAAAATGGTTGAAATAATTCACACGTCTTGGTTATACAGTCGAGTTTCAACAATATATTTTATTTACTCTCCTTTTATTTGACATACAAGAGCTAATTTTAAACACGACGTAAATTATATTATTATTCGTATCGTTATGTTTTTGTTCAAATCTAAATTACGTTTACACTGATATGGATTAACCGATTTTTTTTTCTTAATTTTTATATTTTCATTTACCATTAGTGTTGCTCGTCTTTATAAACCCGTAGACACCACACACCCTTTGAGGTGCACGCACTCACCACACTGGTGCAAATTTGCACTTGGACTTTTCAAAAATTTGTATTTCTTCGATTAATGCATGAAATTTATCTTGGAACCATACTTTTTAGGGGTAAAATATTCTGAGTAATCGATTGCAATCATTTTCGAAAATAAAAAAATGAAATTTTATTGTCGAAAAAAGGCGAAATTGAAGAAAGAAATTTTGAAAACCTGTTACACTTGAAATTTTCGTGTTTGCAAATTTGCACCAGTGTCGTGTCTACGGGTCAATGACAGCAAGACTCCTGAAAATAGGCAGGAGCGACATTGATCGATTGAAATTTATTGTTTTGTATCGGGGAAGACGCCTTCGTCGAAATATTTCTTTTTAACATTGAAAACAATTACTAGCGAACGTCCCACGTGTCAATATGTTATTAAAAATTGTTGACAACGTTCGAAAAAAAAAAAAAAAAAAAAACATAATGCTCCATATTTTTTTCTAGAATCTATGATTGTTCACCTTTTATTAATAAATTGCCCTGTTATTTTTTCTAAGATTGAGACTGTTC